>JARYGA010060507.1:0-43472 GCA_030545235.1 Helianthus tuberosus | reverse complement strand
TGTGATTCTGTACAAAAACATATTAAACTTATATAATTAAGAAATATACTTTTGTTTTTATAATTGTAAAACCAAAATTGCTCCTCGTTAAGAAAAATACTTTTGTCACAAATCATGTATACTTTTGCAAATAAATTACAAAAAAACAAGTTGTGAAATACAAGAGAATCTTTGGTAGCCAGCGGTCGACATGATGAGATGAATTACTCCATGATGTTTTCTTGAAAGATGATCTAGTTGATAGTGATTTCAATGATGTCTTGGCCGTTGATGTTTCGGTCCATAGTAGTCTTCATGAATCTTTGGTAGCCAGTGGTTGACATGATGAGATTTCTTGGTTATCACTCTAGAGTTTAATTTTCTGTTCTTTAACGCGTCATGTGATGGAAGCTCATCAGTTTTTGCTACCATTTCTTGATCTTGAGAAGGGGTGCCGCTAGTGGGAGGGTGACGAGGTGGTGGCGGACGGTGGGGGGTGCCGCCAGTGGGAGGGTGGGTGGCGGCGGTTGAGAAGATGGGGTGGAGAGGTGCTAGGGTTTTGTGGAGGAGAAGAGAGTCTGCAGATTCAAGAAGACCTTGATCCATGTCTGCACCAAAAAGAGGTCACATAGATCTTTTTTAATGAAAGGTCTTCGAGAAAACAAACACACTGCAGATTCAAACGTCTGTGCGTGGTCTGTGTGAGGCAGACATAAAAGATCCTGAAGAGCTTTTCACAAAAAACAAACACCCCCTAAATTTGTTACACAACTACAAATTCTAAGGTGGGTGATGTTTGACTTGTCACAAAAAGAAGTTGTAGTCTTGTAGATGAGGGATTATTAAATTAATAGACGAATAATTAAGGGCATGTTTGGCTAACCTTTTTGAAACAACTTATTGACTTATTGGCTTTTTGAAAAGTCATAAGCTCCAAAATGATGTTTGACAATGAGGGTGTATGTGAGGGGGAAAAGCCAATAAGTCAATAAGTCACTCCATACTGACTTTTCCAAAAAGCCAATAAGTCAATAAGTTGTTTCAAAAAGCTTAGCCAAACATGCCCTAAGACTAAATTTTATCGGTACATGTTCATGATCTTAACACAAAATATCAAGATTCAAGATTATATAAAGAGTTAAATGCTTGGTTGGTCCCTGTGGTTTACAAAAATTGCAGACTTGGTCCTAGTGGTTTACTAATTACACGCGTGGTCCCAAAAGTTGTCAAAAATGCACTCGGTTGGTCCCCTGACCTAACCTCTGTTAAATTTCTTAGTTAACTATGTGTGAAATGACTATATTACCCCTGAAAGCCCAATCATCTTCTTCAACCTCTAACACCCACCCCCTCCTTCTGTGTTCCATCTTCTCAGCGTCCATCTCTGATCCTTCTTCCACACATCAACTGCCGGACTCATCCACGTCGCCGGTTCAGATTTCCCTTTTCCGCCGCTCATCTCTTCCGACCACCGCCGCCCTCAGCCATCTCCGACTCCAACCTGAAGCCCTCATCGACACCGGCCATCGTCTTCAACCGCCGGCTGTCACCTGCACCACCTTTCACACACCTTCACCACTCTTGTCACACCCCGATTTCCACGTGTCACCGGTGGGCCCGGTGGGGGAGTATCGTGACGTGGTTGGCAACATAATAGTCAAACAACACAATATTTAATATGCACAGCGGAAGCAATTTAAAAGATATAATACAACTGAATTTAATATTGTAATATCAAATGTCACAATATTCGGAAGTTTATCCACAGAAGGATCGAAATAAAATATGAAAGAATAGTTCAACAGACTTCAGGCATCTTAAGCTTGCGAGACTTCTATCGATGCTAAGGAGACAATCCAGCCAATTACGTTTAGTACCTGCATTTAATCTTTTTTGGGAAAATACGTCAATTTACACTGGAAATACAATCAACTGACTCATTTTGGAAAATGATTTAAAATTGGTTTGGATGCACATGGCATAAACATTTTATAACTTGGGAGAATTATTTAAATATATAATCTTGTGAACGAATTACATGTTCCTTGTGCGTTCAGTAGCCCGGATCTTGTCCGGGTTAAAGATCAATAGACACACCACGTTATTCTTTTGTGCACTGACGGGTGTACGCCTACACCCCGCGCTTAAGTCGTGGCCATTTCGTAAAATGATGCCAAGGATATCCGGGACATGGTCATTAACCCCCCCCCCCCAAAGGCTTTAAGTAACAAGACTGTTTAAACGAGCCGATCAAATTATTCAATTAACCACCCAACGATGGAAGATTTGATGCCCGATCAAGCGGTATTCTATATACCGTAACCCAAGCCCATATAGGGAAAATAAGTTAAAAGTATTTACCTGAGCAATGTATAAATCACAATAAGCAAACGCACGTAGCTTTTACTGGTACTCCTAATCTGGAACGAAGGTTTATAATAACCTATTAGAATCCTAACGGGTGTTTAGTTAAGCTTAAGCTTAGACCGGTTAGTTTCAAAGACACGGTTTGTACGCACGATTAAGCGAAGACCGGATAGAATGTGATTTAGACCCGACAAGTTCAGAGACTTGCTTAATATGGGTATTTCATTCACATTCTGGATTTTGAGATAAAACCGATAAGGTTTGACCCGTTTAGGCTAATTTATGTAAACTAGTTACATAAACTGAACCGAACGCGTAATAAGCGTAACGGGTATTCATGAGAGCTATTTACAGGTTTCCTAAGTTAATATGCTTCATATATGTTGTGACATCAGTAAGATGTCTTTTATTATGCCCCAAATGAATGCATAGTTTGTGATTAAATTCATTTGGGGCATAATAAAAGACATCTTACTGATGTCACAACATATATGAAGCATATTAACGTAGGAAACCTGTAAATAGCTCTCATGAATACCCGTTACGCTTATTACGCGTTCGGTTCGGTTTATGTAACTAGTTTACATAAATTAGCCTAAACGGGTCAAACCTTATCGGTTTTATCTCAAAATCCAGAATGTGAATGAAATACCCATATTAAGCAAGTCTCTGAACTTGTCGGGTCTAAATCACATTCTATCCGGTCTTCGCTTAATCGTGCGTACAAACCGTGTCTTTGAAACTAACCGGTCTAAGCTTAAGCTTAACTAAACACCCGTTAGGATTCTAATAGGTTATTATAAACCTTCGTTCCAGATTAGGAGTACCAGTAAAAGCTACGTGTGTTTGCTTATTGTGATTTATACATTGCTCAGGTAAATACTTTTAACTTATTTTCCCTATACGGGCTTGGGTTACGGTATATAGAATACCGCTTGATCGGGCATCAAATCTTCCATCGTTGGGTGGTTAATTGAATAATTTGATCGGCTCGTTTAAACAGTCTTGTTACTTAAAGCCTTTGGGGGGGTTAATGACCATGCCCCGGATATCCTTGGCATCATTTTACGAAATGGCCACGACTTAAGCGCGGGGTGTAGGCGTACACCCGTCAGTGCACAAAAGAATAATGTGGTGTGTCTATTGATCTTTAACCCGGACAAGATCCGGGCTACTGAATGCACAAGGAACATGTAATTCGTTCACAAGATTATATATTTAAATAATTCTCCCAAGTTATAAAATGTTTATGCCATGTGCATCCAAACCAATTTTAAATCATTTTCCAAAATGAGTCAGTTGATTGTATTTACCAGTGTAAACTGACGTATTTTCCCAAAAAAGATTAAATGCAGGTACTAAACGTAATTGGCTGGATTGTCTCCTTAGCATCGATAGAAGTCTCGCAAGCTTAAGATGCCTGAAGTCTGTTGAACTATTCTTTCATATTTTATTTCGATCCTTCTGTGGATAAACTTCCGAATATTGTGACATTTGATATTACAATATTAAATTCGGTTGTATTATATCTTTTAAATTGCTTCCGCTGTGCATATTAAATATTGTGTTGTTTGACTATTATGTTGCCAACCACGTCACGATACTCCCCCACCGGTGACACGTGGAAATCGGGGTGTGATAACTCTGAATAACCTGCACCCACCATTCATCTTCTTCTCCCCATATCTCTCTCTAACTTTCTCTATCTAAACAGATAGGTACAGCTGCAACAGTCCCGACATGGAAATTAAATAGAAACAAGATAAGCAAAGGACAAAACATGCACTTTCAGGATTAATGTCTATGTGTGACTGCATATATTCACAGTTGCTTCAACAATATCTGGATTTACAATCCATAATACTACTCCCTGTATCCAGATTTAGTAGCTTCCAACTTTGAAATCAGATATGAATTTGAACAACTTTTTTTTATTTTATCTTTTGCAAGATTGATAATGATAACTAATTTCTAGAAATACAAAGGAAGATGGAGATGAGTAATCAACATAACATTTTAATTCGCAAAAGTGGCAAAAGTGAATACCTAATTTCAATCGGTAAGAGTTGTAGATGATTCCTACTATTAGGGCTTGTATAGCTAGGTTTTCTCAATCAAACTTGGAATCTGAGACCTAATTTAATGAAAATCAGTGTAGGCGAGAAATGGAATGAGAGGTTGTAGGATGAAAGAAATCGATCTCTGAAATAATTAGGAAAGTATACCTGTGGATGCGCTAGTAGACTCGAGAGGATGAAAGACCACCGATACAAAGTATGGTTTTAAATAGTGGGCTGTCGTTGATGCCGCCGCTGATGTCATGGTGGTGGTGGTAAGTTGACGGTGGCGATGGTGGTGGTAAGTTGATGGTGGCGATGGTCATGGGGTTAGGTTGCAGGGTGGTAGTGATGGTGGAGATAAGAGGTTGAAGAAGAAGTGGGGTGGGACCCACAAATATTAAATATATAATTTAGTTTTTTTTTTATAATATATAACTAAGGGTACTTTGCTAATTTGACATGGACTTAACTGGAGTATTTAATTGTGTTAGCTGGTAAGGACCATTCATGTTATGAAAACGCAACCATTGGGCTCACCTGTGTTACAATTTTATAACCATTGGGACCAAGTGTGTAATTAGTAAATCACTGGGACCAATTCTGCAATATTTGCAAACCACAGGAACCAACCAAGCATTTAACTCTTATATAAACTTAACAACTAAAATAAAACTTAACAACCAATAACAAATGATATTGTATCCGTTTGTAATTTGAATTTCAAAACCCTCCACACGACCATTCTCAGTTCTCATTCTACCTTTTCAAAACCACTCCCAAATTTCAAACGTAACGTAAACCCTAAATACCAAATTTCATCTCCATTTCACACACTTCTCTGATTTCAATCTCACAACAATGGCCGACAATAATGGCGGCCAGCAAATCATGAACAAAATACCGCAATTCACTGTAATAAAGAACGGTTCCATTCTCAAGAACATATTTCTCTTAAGCAAACAGTCTACCGTCGGTAAATCTTCACAATATCCAGAATCTGATGAAGAGATCTTGCTTGTTGGACGGCATCCAGAGTGCCACATCACTCTTGAGCACCCGAGCATCAGCCGATACCATCTGCGTATCCACTCGAATCCGTCTGCACATGTGATTTCAGTCGTTGATCTATCATCCGGTAAAATTCGATAAACACGCGTTTATCTGTTGATAATATAGTTTTAATTGTGTATGTTGTGTCAGTTGTGATAGGTATAGGTTAGGTTATGTTTGAGTATTGTTAATTTGGGGGAATTGAAATTGATTGATTACATAGTGTTTAATCTGTTTTGTTAATGGTGTAGTTCACGGGACATGGGTTTCGGGGAAGAGGATTGAACCAGGGGTTAATGTGGTGCTTAAAGAGGGGGACAAGGTTAAGATTGGTGCTTCGAGTAGGGTTTATGAGCTGCATTGGGTTCCATGTAGTCGAGCATATGATGTTGGTGAACCGTTCGTGCCTGTGGTCTATACGATCAAAGAAGGACGAGAAGAAGAAGAAATGAATCAGGTGGTTGTGAGTATTGTTCTTTTGTGTTGTACATTTGTGTAAAGTTATGTTTATGATGCATAATTGAGCGTGTCTTAAAGATGTTCGATGAAATGCCTCTTAATGTTTGTTCTTTTGCCTTTTGTTTTCTTGATTTATGTAGGAAGAGAACCATGAAGAGTACTCATCAAATGACGATTTGGAGGGTTCGGAGGTGTTATCATCCAACACGGTTCACGATTCCCCCTCGAAGACATTGAATTCATCGACATCTAGCAATGAAAATGATGACATCTTTGCTACTGTTTCAATCCAGGCTCCACTTGTGTCAGAAACTACATCTGCTACACAGGTTTCTGACAGCCTAAACGATTCAGAGGATCAGTTGATGACGAACTTCTCAAAATTTTCTTGTGATGATCCTGAGGTAGAACATGAAGAGTATTCATTAGTTGATGATCTGGAGTGTTTGGGTTTGTCAACATCCAACACGATTCACGATTCGCCTGTGAAAACATCTAACCCATTGACGTTTGGCAATGAAATCAATGACATCTTTGCTACTGTTTCTATCCAGTCTCCACTTGTGTCAGAAACTACATCTGCAACACGGATTTCTGGCGGCCTAAACGAATCAGAGGATCAGATGATGAAGAACTGCCCAAAAACTTCATGTGATGATGCTGAGGTAGAACAATCAAGTCGACTGAAACATGAGGAGCATCCATTAGTTGATGATTTGGAGTGTTCAAATTTGTCAACATCCAACACGATTAACAATTCGCCCTTGAAGACATTGAACCCATTGGCATCTTGCAATGAAAACAATGATATCTTTGGTTGTGTTTCTATCCAAGCTCCACTTGTGTCAGAAACTACATCTGCAACACAGGTTTCTGACAGCCTAAATGATTCAGAGGATCAGTTGATACTGAACTGCTCAACACCTCCGTTTGATGATGCTGAGATAAAACAAGTAAGTGCATGGAAACACGAAGAGTATTCATTAGTTGATGATTCGGAGTGTTTGGAATCATCAACATCTAACACGATTAGCAATTCGCCCTTGAAGATGTTGAACCCATTGACAACTTGCAATGAAACCAATGACATCTTTGCTACTGTTTCTATCCAAGCACCACTTGTTGTGTCAGAAACTACATCTGCAACACAGGTATCTGACAGCCTAAACGATTCGCAGAATCAGTGGATGCCAAACTGCTCAGAATCTTCATGTGATGATGCTAAGTTAGAACCATCAAGTCCAAGGAAGCATGAGGAGTATCTATTAGTTGATGATTTGGAGTGTTTGGATTTGTCAAGATCCAACACGATTCACTATTCGCCCTTGAAGACATCGAGTCCATTGACATCTGGCAGTGAAATCAATGACATCTTTACTACTGTTTCTATCCAAGCTCCACTTGTTGTGTCAGAAACTACATCTACTACACAGTTTTCTGACATCCTAAACGATTCAGTGGATCAGTTGATGCCGAACAGCTCAACACCTTCATGTGATGATACTGAGGCAGAACAATCAAGTCCTTGGAAAACAGGCAGTGGAAATGGTGAACTCTTCACCACTGTTTTTGTTTCAGAAGATATATCTGTTACAGAGATGTCGGACTACTTAAACAAATCAGAAGATAAGTTGAATTGTTTGAGCGTCAATCTGAGCAATGATATCGGTCAGACCAGTCATGCGACTATAAAGGATGACCCGGTTTCTATTGATCTTTTTAATGCTATTGAAACACATGAAAAAGATGCTTCAAATCAAAACATAGCAAGAAGCAACGAAACTGACATTGACAATGAAAATCAGCAGAAAATTAACAATGGTTCAGATGATAAAACTCACACTCCAGACATATCAAAATCCCAAGAAATCCATATGAATCTGATGTCCGCCCAGAAATTGTCGGCTTCAATGAAACTTTTGGATAGTTTACATGGAAAAGAAATGGAGTTCTATACCCCAGATAAAGAGAACAAGAATCCCAATGCTTGTTCTGGGAAATCTTTGTCAAAGAAACCGGTTAATCCTATTGTCTATGAGGAAAAAGACATTCTCGGCTTTTCACAAAATCTGTTTGCTATGGATGAAGGGCTGTGTAGAGAACAAGAGGCTGATGCGTTTGTGGATTCTGAAGAAGTTTTGGCTATTACTTCAGAAAAAGAGAGTAAATCCGTACAAATGATAATGGAAGGAAGGTGCAACTCCATGAACTACCCTCGAACTGTTGAAAATGTCGTTAATTCATCTCAAGTAAGTTTGATATTTTTTCGTTTGAAGTAGATGGTTAGTTTTCACTCTTCACCTAAATTTATGAAATTAAACTGAGAAATTTCATGATCTTCTTGTTTAGAGCTTGGCTAAGAAAAGATGGACAATGGTGGTGGACACTAACAGTCTTCTTGACCACAAGTCTTTGAAGTACTTGAAACTTCTAGAAGACATCAAAGGGACTCGGTTGTTCTTAACCAGAACTGGTAATAAGTCCTACTTTCTGTTAATTAAGCTAAAATTTAATGATCTTTAAGCTGTAGTTATATCTGACTACTTTCTTTTTCTTTTTATTAATATTATCTCATTAGTTGTAAGAGAGCTAATGGACATAGAGAGCCAAGATAATTTCTTCAATAGAAGCTCAAAAAAGGCTTCTCTAGCATTGGAATGGATTGACGAATGTATGATGAATACAAGTCAGTGGATTCACATGGATGATGATGAAACTGTTCGCCGTTCATCAACAGTTCTTGAAATTGCCCTCCGTTTACGTGAAGAAGATTCAGATCAAAAGATCATCATTCTTAGTGATAGCCTCACACTGAAAATCAAAGCCATGGCAGAAGTACATCCCACCACTATTTTAGTTGCTTTATTATTTAAACTGTTTTTTTTTTAAATAAATTTGTGACATCTGTGTTCTCGTTTTTACAGGGGATTATGTGTGAAGCAGCAGAAGAATTTCACAAGAGTCTGGTGAATCCTTTTTCAGAGAGGTTTATGTGGGTTGGAAGCTCGGCTAGAGGACTAACTTGGTCCTGTGTAGATGATGATGATATTGTGCGACAGAAGTACCAAGGGTTTGGTTTAAACGGGTCGCACAAGTTGAAAGGTTTGAAGCTATTAGCACGTGTTACAACTAGTTAGCTTCAGCTAATTCGGTTATGCCACAATATTGAAACCAAGTGTAGACGCTGAGATGATGATAAAACAGTGTATTGAATTTGAATTGTTGGCTTTAAACACTATGCTTGTGTGAATCTTGTTACAACTGCTTCAGCTGGTTGGTTAGCTATTTTGCTTGTGGTGAATCTTGTTACTACTTAGAATTCAGTAATGTCACAATATTGTAACTGTGTAGGCAATGAGATGAGATGATGATAAAACAGTATATTGAATTGAATGATTGACTTTAAACACAATTCGCTGTCAGTTCTGGCTACATCACAACATATGTCAACATAGCTTCACTCTTTGCAATTTACACTCACCTTCAAATGGATCTGGATCCATAACAAGCACACAAAAAAGAAATACATGCTTTTGAAACCATACAATTACGGAACAATAAAAGAATTTGGCTTCAAACCAATTTTTTTAAATAGAATCTTATCCCGCCCCACCGTGCTGATCCGTCCCCCTAAAACCTGAAAACATGATGCATTTAGTTGATGTTTCAACACCTTTTTAACGGTGTTACATCATCTAGCTTCGTCATGTCTCTCCACATCATTGCTATCTATAGGTTCTGGGAAAATCTCACTTGAAAATCTTCTATCATTTGCACCACTTCCCTGAGAGTTATCTCTCATAGGTTGCTTTGGACCCCCATTACCATCTTTCATCGTTTGACTATGATTTTGACTATTTGTGCTACCCGAAAAACTCTGCCTCCAGCTACCAAACAAAGCAGCACTCCATGACCGTCTTGATGAATTGTTTCTTAATCTTCCCGAACTGAAGTCTTCTTCCCTTACAACCCGGAAAGGGGTTTCTAATGCTTTCAAAATATGAGCCATTTGAGGGCGTTTGGCAGGCTTTGGGTTCAGGCAAGACTTAGCCACTATAGCTACGGCCCACACCTCATCCAACAAGTCTTCGTCTAAAACTAGAGATGGGTCAACGATCTTGGACGCCATTTCTTTGTCATAGTTGTTGATGGAAGTCAAAGTTTGGTCAACCCATTCTTTTGTGGATGAATCTTCTGGATTGCTGATTCCAAGTTTACCCGTTACCAGCTCAAGTAAAACTTTTCCAAAACAGTATACATCATATGCACATATAGGAGGCGCCGACCCTGTTTGTTCCAAAATATAATAAGACATGTAAGTCTTGATAATCTTTAGTTTTATTTTAGTGGCTAACAAGTTAGCGTGTTTACAAAAGTAACGATGTTATAAAGATGTTCACGTACCAGAAGTAGTTGATTCAGAGTTCCTGCACATTCATGAAGAAGAAGAAATATGAGTATGGTGTATGATAAATGATAGTGCTAATAATAATCATAAGAAAAAAGTGTAATAAGACAATATACTACAATATACTAGGCTGGTAAAAATTTCAAAATAAAGGTTAATTATAAATTTATAGTTACAAAAAACCAAAATATCTAGAATGGTAATCTAACTCTCTTCAAATAAAAACAATTTAAAAGGTTGCATGCATTAAAATTTGTCTCGGAACATCTTTTTATTGAGATCAAATACAACCCAAATGACCCATTCAGAAGTAAATGAGTCAAAATTTCTACCTTAATTGAAACCTCAGGTAACACAAAAGTAAGAGTAAAATGCCATTTTCGTCCCTGAGGTTTGACCACTTTTGCGACTTTCATCCCTGAGGTGCCATTTTCATCCAAAAAGTTTGAAATCATGCCATTTTCATCCATGAGGGCCAAATTTCAAGGGACGAAAGTCGCAATAAATTGCCAAACTCAAGGAGGAAAATGACAATAAAATGCAAACCTGAAGGACTCAAATGCACAAAAAAATCATTTTGGATAGAACAAGCAAAAATGACTAAACCTCATGGACGATTTTGGCATTTACTCCAAAACTAATAACAGAATGCTGTATCTGATTTGATTTAAACGTTGCAAATTTAACAAAACTGCAGAAACAATACTTACGAAGATATCCGTAGCAGCCTGGTAATAACATTCTGGTTGGTATCGACTCCTTGAGCACACACTTCACTCAGGCTTCCGAGCCGTACATCATATTTATCATCGAGTAGGATACTGCTTGCTCGGATATCTCTGTAAATCAAAGATTAGATAAATAAATAAATGTCCCAGTCATCAAAACCGTAACTTGCATTAAATACAGAAAATCAAGTTGTCAATTACCTATGAACAAGAGGAGGATCACATTCATGGTGCAAGTACGCTAACCCTTCAGCAGCACCCGTAGCGATCTTTAATCTCGTGATCCAATCCAACGACTGTAAACCACCATCTTCCAAACTGGTGGGCCTATACAAAGACTTCGAAAGATCTCCATTCGGCATGTACTTGTACACCAACAGCTTTTCGGTTTCATGTTCTAAACAATGTCCCAAAAGAGGTACCAATCTGGTGTGCATACCCTTACTGTACAACTCCAATTCCGTCACGTAACAATCTTTTCTTGAAGAACGCATATCGATTCTTTTAATAACTACGTTAAACCCGTCTTCTAACGTCCCTGAAAAAATGTCTCCACTGTGACCGTGCTTTATTAGGTTTGTATCACTAAAACCACTTGTCGCTTGTAGCATTTGCTCGTATCTAAACGAGTTCGCTAAGGTTAATACATCAACCGCTAAACTTTTATCCTTTGTGTTTCCTTCTTCTTGAACAGGTTCTACATTTGCACTTCTTTGGCTTACACTTCTCCTATTACATGTTTTCAGTACCAAAACTGATAGTATAACTACAATTATAACGACACCAAGTCCACCGAAAACTCCCGCCAAAACATATTTCAAACGGTTGCTTTTCGTTTTCGAGGCTGGAGGTTGCACCGGAGATATGGGATCTCCATCAAACGGAACACCGTTCAGAGCGTAAAACGTCCTGCAATCTTCCAAGCTCCTTTGACCCGGGAGCCGAAGAAAACAGTTTCCTGATAATAAAGTCGTATCTCCAGTGCGGACATCTAAACCTTGAAGATAGTTGTTAGATAGATCAAAAGAATCAACAGTTGAGATATTGGAATTCAAGCTTCCATAGAACATATTGTTCGAGAAGTTTAATGTGACACGAGAAGATGCATTAGAGAACGTTGGGATATCCGGAAGATTGCCAGTAAAGTTGTTGCTAGATACATCAAGTAATACGATAGCCGACATGTTTACTATCAAATTGCCTGAAAAACTACCACCCAAATCGTTATTTCGAATAACCAATCTCCTTAACCTTGTTAAACGTCCTAGCTCGGTTGGTAACGATCCAACCAATGAATTGGACCCAAGATCAAGGTCAACCAACTGAGAAAGGTTTGCCAGCTGTGCAGGCACAGAACCAGAAAGACTATTGTTAGAAAGATTCAAGTAACCCAAACTCGAAAGCAAACCAAACTCATCCGGAATCGGCCCAGATAAGAAATTCGAAGACAAATCAATACTTTCAACATTTCTAAGAGCTGAAATCGAGCTCGGTATTGACCCTGTTAACATATTATGAGAAAGATCCAAATCTGACAACATACCAAGCTGCCTAAAAGAATCTGGAATCATCCCAGTAAGCGAATTACCCGAAAGAAGCAACCTTTTAAGCTGATTCAACAGCCCAATTGACTGAGGAATTGGACCCGAAACTGAGCTAGACCTTAGGTCGAGCACCTGGAGTGCACTAAGATTTCGCCCAAACCAATCAGGTATCACCCCCGGAAGAGCAAACCCAGAAGAATTAAACGAAATTAACCCGCTACAATTCACCAAACCATCAACATCAAACTTAGGGTTAAGACGCCCGACCCGGGTTCGCTTCAAACCGGACAAATTGACCCCAATAACCCGCCCATTTCGGCACTGAACCCCGGTCCAGTTCACACACGGGTCGGATTTTCTCGGCCAGTAAACAGCTCTGATCCCTAAGGAAGCTCGCAGATCGAACAACGCGGTCCGTTCTAACGAACTCAGTGGCGCCTGAGTCAACACCGAGTTAACTAACAGCAACAGAAAAGAAAGTTGAAACAACATGTTCATGATTTCAACTGAGTGGTGATGCTAAAAACCATCACACAAGTATAATAAAATTCTCTGTACAATTCAGGGGCAAAAAGACCCACTTTTTTACAATGCAAAATCTAAGTGAGCTGATGCATTAATGGAAGCACCATACGCTGAACAAGAAAGGTGAAGAACAATAAATGGTAACGTGGCACACACAGTTTACTGTGTGTGTGAGAGAGAGAGAGAGAGAGAAGGGGTCGTTGACTGAGGAATGAAGGAAGAAAGTGAAGGCTTTTGTCCGTTGTAAATCGTGCCTTTTTTTTTTTTTTTTTTTTTGAACGGCTATTATTGATAGCGGTGGAGCTCCGCTTCACCCCGGGCCATGCCTGTACATGTAACCCGTCCACCCAGGATCGGGGTTCTCCCCCAGGTGAAATCTTCATTGTAGGTTTCAGCCTACACACCCGGGCAGGAAACCGCAAGTCAAAGCCCCTTTGAAGGAGCCGGGCATGTTGATTGTCCCCAATGGGGATCGAACCTGAGACCTTTGGAAAACCTTCCCACCTCCTCCCAAACCAATTGGTCTGGGACTCATTGGCAGATCGTGCCTCTTTTGCTTGTATATTTGTTTTTGTATTTTTCAGTATATAATAATATAATGATAATTAATGGATATGGATTTTTTTAGATGATTAAGGAATCATGGTTTATCTAGTTGTAATTTTTAATGAGGTTAATTAAGTGGATAAAAGATTAAAAAACTTGTCTAAAACGAATTTTTTCTCTCTCTAAAAAATCGCTGGATAACCCAACGAACGGTCGCCGGTGGCTCGACGAAGGTGAGACTGATTGATTTAGCGTGCGAGGACTGTTGTGATTGGTATACTGCTACTAATCCACACCTACCTTTCATTCTAAATCGATTCGTTGATTCTTCCATTCGCCTTCCGGGACTTGGTTCTCCTATCCGTGATTATTCTCGGTGATTACATCGATCGAGTTGAGATCTTGATAGCTTAGTAGGTCTGTTATTGATCGCGGCTATATTTATAGTTCGGCTAGATTGATACGAATCCTATTAACATATTAAAGATCTTTGTCTTCGGTTACGGTGCTACTTTCCGTAGAAATGGAGAGAAGACGAAGGCCTTTCAATAACAATGGGTGGAGATACAATGACCACCGACCATTTGATGACTACGGTGGAAGACATGAAGATAATATGAGACGGGCAGATTGCACGAGAGAGGAGCCGTGGCGGATAACAAAATACAAAGGAAGAAGACTAATTAAGGAAGATAAACAACATAAGAAACCACACATAAGAGAAACTACGTATTTTATTGGCAACCTACCAAATGACTGTTCGAGTTATCTTTTATGGGATATATTTCAGAATTTTGGAAATATGACTGATGCTTATGTACCAAAAAAGAAAGACAAGATTGGAAACACTTTTGGATTCATTAGGTTTGCAGGGGTAAGAGATGTGCATGCTTTAGGGGAGAATCCGGGCTCGGTTAAAATCGATAAGGTTAGGGTTTCAGTTAACTTGGCAAAATTCGAAAAAGGTAATAACGTTGGGAGCTACAATTATATGAGTTGGCGAAGAGATAATGATGGGATTAGAAACGATCAAAAGAAGCAGTTTGATACAAAAGCAAAAGCAAAATCACCACAAGTTGTACCTGATAATAGGATATACAATGACGGTCATTACAATCATTCTCATCAAAACAATGCATGGTTTCCCAAAAAAACATCCGAGCAAGCACAGGTGAATGCAACAAAAACAAATAAGGAACCAATTATTGCTACTGGGATACGGGATCTAAAAGTTCCTGAAGATACGTTGGAAATTAAGCTACAGGAGAGTGATATTTCAAAAAAATGGAAAGGAAGGTCTATTATTGGTGATGTCAAAAATCCTAACGACCTGAAAGACATACAATCGTTATTAGAACTTGACGGTATTTCTGGATTCTCTACCAAATATGTGGGTGGATTACGGGTCTTACTCATATTCAAAACTACAATAGATGCGGATAATTTTGTTAAATTAAAAAAAGAAAAGTGGTCTACATGGTTCTCGTCAATTTATCGATGGGAAGGGCAAAATATGTCCTTCCAAAGGCTTACATGGATTACTATTAGAGGTATACCATTACAGTTCTGGGGTTCAGATATCTTTAATCAGATTGGTAATTTATTTGGGAAGGTGATAATCCCCTCGAAAGCTTCCGAAGAAGATAATGATCTATCTGTTAATGTTGTGGGGGTCTTGTCTGGAAAAGTCGGTCGTATCAATAGTATGTTAACACTAAGATGGGGAGGTGAGCCACTTATGATTTGGATATCATAAACGGAAACAATTCGGAAAGAGTGGGAGGAAGACTGCCGGAAAAATAAATGGTCACCGGAATGGGGAAATGGTAGGCTAAAGATCGTGCATGTGGAAGATGGAACATCCTCCTCGGGTAGTGATATGTCTCATAGTTATGATGGGGTTATAGAAAATACAAAGAAAACAATTAATGATGTGGCAACAAAAACGGCGGATGATAAGGGTTCCAAGGATGACTATTGTAACGTTGGGGACATGCCTAACCTAAACACTGACATACCAATTATTGAACCACATGTTGACTCACCTGTCACAGATCCATGTTATACCCCACCACCTCCTCCTGCACGTCATATTGGGTCCAATTTGGAGCCCAATTCTGGTTTGGGCCTACAAGATTTGTTTAACGATGAGGAATTTATGGAGGATACTCCACCTATTGGGCCCATTGAAGATAATAACGAGAAAATTGAGAACACCTCTTCGGACCCATTTAATCTAATGGAACTAATAAACCAAATGGCCCAATAGAAGAAAAATATTGATCTGAACAATGCACCATGCTCTTCACATCAGAGTGACAGCGAGGGTAGGTGTGATGTTCATGCTCCTTCACCTCATCAGAAGCCTGGTCAAAATAAAAAATAAAACATAATTTTCCTTCATGAAAGATGAAGGACACTCTGTGGAATGGTAGAAACTCTGAATCATCAAAGAACGGGAGTAAGTCTATGAATAGTATAAGTGAATCGTCGATTGGAGGAGAATCGTCGATTGAATTCGTTAATGAGGATGAAGGTATCACTGATAATATTAATCGCAAAAAAAATTTCACAAGAAGTGGCTGCAACCGTTATGGTTGGGGAAAATGTGGGATTTCGGGTTTCTGGCTATGAAGAAAGGGTCAAGAAACAGATCGATGAAGCACAAGCGACAACCACCTCCCAATGAATTTCTTAACAACAAACATCAGGGGGGCAGGTGATTCATGCAAAGCGGATCACATTAGGAAACTCAAAAGGAATAACAAACTAGGTTTTATAGCCATTCAAGAAACGTAAATGTCGAATTCCTCGAATATACAGGTCAGTAATTTCTGGGATAACACTCTTTTTGATTTTAAATCAATTGATGCAACTGGTAGATCAGGGGGTTTACTAAGTATTTGGAATCCTAGCCTTTTTGTTAAAAAGTCGACAGTAAAGAATAGATATTTTTTAGCCACAATGGGGAACGTTGCAATGGTGGTGGCGAGATGTCAATTGTGAATATCTATGCACCCCATGATCAAAATCAGAAAAACAACTTTGGGATGACTTACTTGTCCTTATGGGTTCCTTCTCGAGTTCGTGGATCTTTCTGGGCGACTTTAACTGCGTAAGAGAACCCACTGAAAGAAAAAAATCGAGATTTAACAAACAAGAGGCAAATGATTTCAACTTCTTTATTAATGAAGCTGGCCTGGTAGAATACACCATGTTGGGTTGTGCTTTTACGTATGTGACGGATGATGGACTAAAATTTAGCAAGATTGATCGAGTATTGGTTTGTTAGTCATTTCTATCTGTTTGGCCTTCAGCGATATCGAGATACAAATCAGATCATAGACCATTACTGTTGCTATGTTCAGATGTATTTTTTGGTAAACCTCCCTTCAGGTTCTTCAACTCTTGGTTAAAAGAGGAGGGTATAGCAGAAGTTGTGAAAAAGGCTTATGATGGAGTAACATGTTCGGATCTACCAGACAAACTATTAGCAACAAAACTGAAAGCCGTCAAAGCTGCCTTAAAACCATGGTGTGAGAAAATAAAAAATAGGGACAGGAAAACGTTAAGTGAGCTTCAAAAAAAGGTGGATGAGATGGATCTAAAGGCTGAATCGGTTGCATTAACCGAATAGGAAGTGAGTGAAAGAGATTCGTGGCTGAAAACGATAAATGAATTGGACGACAACAGGATGGAAGATCTTAAGCAAAGGGCGAAGGTTAAATGGGCGGTAGACGGAGATGAAAACACAACTTTCTTTCATGGGGTAATTAATGGACATCGGAAGAACAATAGAATCAACGGGCTGAATTTTTATAGAGTATGGATATCGCAACCAGAAGAACTTAAAAACAATATAAAAATGTATTTTGAATTAGTTTTTATATAACAAGAGTCCAAGAGACCAGAATTCATAAATAATGGCTTCAAACTACTATCTTTATCTCAGTCCGCGATGCTGGTGAGAAGATTCTCAAAGGAAGAAATAAAGGATGTAGTTTGGAATTGTGGGGGAGATAAAACACCGGGTCCGGATGGCTTTACGTTCAGATTCATTAAAGATTTATGGGATCTATTCGAAAAGGATTTTGGTTTGGCACTTGAATACTTCTATGTACATGGTAAACTGAATCGAGGATGCAATTCGAGCTTCATTTCTCTAATTCCTAAAACGAGCAATCCTCAAATTATCAACAACTTTAGGCCAATCAATTTGATTGGTTGTATTTCAAAAGTTGTAACCAAAATTCTAGCAAGCAGACTCAAGAAAGTCATGGATTATTTGGTTAGCGACGTACAAACGGCCTATATAGAAGGGCAGAGTATTCTTGAAGGCCCATTAATTATTAATGAACTCATTTCTTGGGCAAAGAGTAGTAAACGGAAGATTATGCTTTTAAAGTAGACTTTGAAAAAGCGTTTGACTCGATAAGTTGGGAATTCTTAGACTCGGTTCTATTTCAAATGGGTTTTCCGGCTCTTTGGAGGAAATGGGTTATGGGATTATTAACGACGGCCAGAACATCGATTTCAGTAAACGGTTCACCAACTTTGGAATTTGAAATTCAAAGGGGAGTCAGACAAGGAGATCCGTTATCCTGACTTTTATTTATCTTGGCAATGGAAGCATTACATATAGCTATTGAAAGTGCGGTTGATGTGGGTATTTTCAGAGGCATTAAAACACCAGGAGCGGGTCCGATTATTTCACGTCTTCTGTACGCAGACGATGCATTATTTGTTGGTGAGTGGTCAGAAGATAATTTCCACAACCTTGCTAGACTTCTAAGATGCTTCCACTTATCCTCGGGGTTAAAAGTAAACTTCTCAAAAAGTAAAGATTTTGGGGTGGGGGGTTGGACATGGTGACATCTCGGAAATGGCTTCGATACTTGGGTGTGAAAAAGGCTCGTTACCGTTCACCTATTTAGGTCTACCGGTCGGCTCCAACATGGGTTTGGTGAAAAACTGGAAACCCGTCATTGATCGTTTTGAAAGCAAACTCTCATTATGGAAGGCACGGACGCTATCATTTGGAGGTAGGACGACACTTGTGAAAGCAGTTCTAGGTAACCTACCAACTTATTACTTTTCGTTATTTAATGCACCAATACATGTGATTCAATATTTAGAGAAAATAAGGCGTAAATTCCTTTGGGGGGGGGGTGTATTGATAAGAATAAGATGAGTTGGGTACCATGGTTTAAAGTGGTAGCTCCGAAGCAACAGGGGGGGGGGTTGGGTATTGGCAGCTTGACATTGATGAACAAAGCCATGATGGTAAAGTGGATTGTGAAATTTAGAAATGAAATAACACATCTCTGGACAAAAGTTATTATGGCAATACATGGGAGGAGACGTACTTACCCAGCTATTCCTATGAAGCATTCAATAAGTGGTGTGTGGAAAAACATTGTACAGCTTGGAAAGGGATCAAATCTTAAACTATCCGATGTCTAAAGGAGGTTGGAGGTGCAAATAGGTTGCGGGGATACGATATTTTTTTGGTTAGACAAATGGGCATGCGAGTTTTCATTGAAGGACCGCTTTCCCAGCTTATTTGCATTACAATCTGATAAACTCAGTTTGGTTCAACATAGATACAGCATCATTAATGGCCACATCTCTTGGACATGGGGAGGCGATACACCGGTTTCTCAACCAGAGGTTGCGGAACAGTGGGATGAATGCAAAAATTGTTACAAAATGTTGAAATAAATAAGAAATTAGATAGGTGGCTGTGGAAACAGGAGGATAACCGAGAAGAATTCAGCGTATGTAATCTACGATCAGAACTGGACGGGATGAGTATGATACCAGAAACACAGGTTCTCAAGTGGCTTAGCTGGATACCGAAGAAAATAAACTGCTTTCTTTGGAGAGCGGTGCTGGATCGAATTCCTACGAGAGACGCGTTAGCGATTAGGAATATACAAATACCTTCGGTCTTATGTGCGTTTTGTAACATATGCAATGAATCGGTTGATCATTTATTGATTTCCTGTCAATATGCTCAATTGGTTTGGACGGCGATCTTGTTATGGGTCAAAATTCCTCTTCCGAGATATATGCTCAGCTTGGTGGTATTAATGGAACACATTCAATCACATTGTTCATCACAAGATAAAAAAAGGCGGTATACATGATTATTGCGGCGACATGTTGGATACTATGGCGTATTAGAAACAACGTAATTTTGAACGGCAAAACAACGAATGTTTCAAGGGCAGTTGGTGACATTAAGGCACTCTCGTTTTTATAGGTAAGAGCAAGGGCTGGAAGAAGAGATCTAAATTGGAAAGCATGAGGAGAGTTTAGTTGTTTCGAATGAATTTTTTGTAATATCCTACTGTATTGTAATTGTTGCTGTACCTGTACTAAGGCCTTAGCACTTTGCTAAGGTTTTTGTTTGTTTTCTTTATAATATTACCGCATTTCTTCAAAAAAATTAAGTGGATCAATCACAAGGTTGTATAGTTTTTATGGGAAACAAAAAGGCAAGCAAAAATAGGTTTTTACTTTTTAAAAATGGATATTCTCAGACGAGCAGTGATCTCGGCAAAGAAAGAGGCACCGGTTAATTTTCTTACAGACCCGACGGAAGGGAGGTCCACCATACGTCCGGCTAACGTGCTAGTGTTTGGTTAGGAGGGCGGGAAACATGCTTGTGTAGATCTCACGGGTGTATCCCCCTAGCCGGGTTCCGGGAAAATGGGTTTGTGACGGGGCAAGCGGTACTGAAAGCAAAGCCAAACAAGGTGGAAAAGCACGCGAAAGCTTTTGAGGATAATCAACATGCCTTTGTTCCCCTGACGTTTGACATGTTCGGCTCCTTGGCGTCGGAGGCGCTTCGGTTCTTGGCTCGAGTTCTGCGTGTGGTCCACAACAATTTTTCGACCCTTCAGGGACGAGGCTTTATTTTTAGTAGATTAGGGTTTTCTATTTAGAAGGGGATGATGACGCGGTTTATTACTCATCTACCTGCTATCCTTATATAATTTACCCTGATGATTGGAATGAAATCTATACGAACATACTAAAAAAATTTGATATTGTTTAAACTAACATGAAAAAAAAAACAAAAAAAAATGACATGTTTTATTTGGAGTTTCTTTTTGTGGGTACTATAAAATAAGGATTATGTAGTTGTGTTTGTTGTTTTATTGGTGCCAAACGAATAAATATAACATCACAAGGGAATAATTTATTATTAGTTGTACGATTTCGATATTATTTTTGTTGGTAGAAATAAACTAGAGGTAGGTGGGTTATAGGTTTCAGGTATACTACGTTGAATGGTGAAAATTTATGAACGTATATATTTCTTCCACAACATTAGTGATGTGGGCATGTGTTTTATCACACATTCTTAGGCTACGTGTTGTAGGGCTTGGCGCTAACAAATAGCAACACACATGTCCTTTTTAAGTGGCTCAATCAGGCTCGGGTTTCTAATACAACCCCAATAAGCCCCACAACACCTCTTTATAGCGCATTCTATCATACCAACTTTTTAATCTTAAAATCCATTTAGAGTACTCACAACACATAGTCTAGTCCCTCTTTAAAATCCCACAACACATAAGTCTTAACTTAAGTTACTTCTCTAGGGTTCAACACAATGCAACGTTGTTTGGGTTTCAAACCAAATAAAACTACCCATAAACCCTGGTCGACATCCTAAATTAATTCAAGATGCTCAAAATATGTTGTTTGGAATTTCAATGCATCCATTGAATCGTTGTTTTAGATTCTTTTATACGTAAACCCAATTTTTATTATTTGGGATATCGTATCCAAGGATATGAGAAGGCTGGAGATGCATTTAATTTTGATATTGAAGCTTGTTGGATTTATTTAAGTGTCAAATGGTAAGACGAAGAGAATCAGATTTTTCATGTTTGTTGAACATGGTGGAGTGCGGGAAGTAATAAGATGCTGGTAAATATGTTATAGATCTAGCATAGTAATGTTATAACCATGAGATCTATGGATGTAATTTTTAAAAGAGTTATTTTTGCTAATTAAAAAAAATCTAGCTTCTATTACATATAATCACACAAAATTCATATATCATTGTTCAACTAAGTCCTAATCATTATTTGTATTCTTCATACTTGTTTATTTTAACCAAACTATAAAAATTACCTAGAGCTCTGAGCAGTAAAATGGATCTCATATATATATCATATTTTGGCTTTATAAACTTCTACCGGATTGATTAAGTAGTGGTTGGAGATGATTAACATTCATAACGATATGTGGTTGCTGATAGCGGAGGCGGTCAAAGGTGATCGGAGATGACAATGTTGGTGTGAGCCTGTGAGGTGATGATGATGATATGTAAAATGATTGCAAATGAAAGTAGGGTCGTTCAGGGCCGGCTCAACCAATTTGGTAGCCTAAAGCGAATTAAAAACTTGAGACCTTTTTCCAAAAAAAAAAAAAAAAAACATTATTTGAGAAAAATCCTCCTTTACCCTGGCTTGGGACCGGCAAAATAAACTAAAAGGTTTATTGTCGGCTAAGTTAATTTAATTTTAATTTTGTATTTTTATACATTTTCGTGTAAAGATAAGTTCAAACCAACCCAAATATCATACATACATACATACATACATACATACATACATACATACATACATAGGGGACCGCTAAAATGAAAACCACCTCCAGTTACGAGAACAATGAGAACCACTTTCTAGCCCTTTGATCAACTAGATGAATGGATGAGATTTAAAGTTGTTAATATTAATATTAAAAGCTTTTTGTCTTATTATGTTTTCATTATTTTATTGATAAAGGGTATTTATGTAAAATTGCTTTTTTGTCTTTTTATAAATATTATTTTTAAATGTCTTTTTTGTCTTATTCATTTATTACTTTTTATTAAAAAACAGATTTTTATATTAAAACAATATTTAAAATTCAGATTTTTAATGATATTTTTTTTTAATGACTAAAAAACAGATTTTTATATTACGTTTTTTACGCCCCGTTTTTTACGAGCGTTTTTTTACGGAACGTTTTACGCCCAGTTTTTTTACGAGCGTTTTTTTTACGAGCGTTTTTTTACGTTTAACGTTTAACGTTTTACGTAGAACTTTTTACTTTTTACGTTAACACTTTTTACGATTTGCGTTTTACAAAAACTTTTTACTTTTTACGTTTTACGTTAACACTTTTTACGATTTACGTTTTACGCGCCGATTTTTTCACGTAACACTTTTTACGTTTTACGCGCCGATTTTTTCACGTAACACTTTTTACTTTTTACGTAACACTTTTTACGTTTTACGCGCCGGTTTTTTACGTTATTGTTTTTTTTACGTTTTACGCGCCGGTTTTTTACGTTAATGTTTTTTTTACGTTTTACGCGCCGGTTTTTTTACGTTTTACGCGCCGGGTTTTTTACGTTAACGTTTTTACGTTTTTACATTTTACGCACCGGGTTTTTTACGTTAACGTTTTTTTCGTTTTAGTAAAAAAAAATTTACGTTTTACGTTTTACGTAGAACTTTTTACTTTTTACGTTTTACGTAAAACGTAACGTAAAACTTTTTACGATTTACGTTTTACGTAAAACGTTTTACGTAAAACTTTTTACGCTTCACGTTTTTACATTTTACGTTAAAAAAGTTTACGGGTTATTTTTTTTTACAAAATTTTTTTACGCAAAAACGAACGCACCCAGAAATCGCAAACTCGGGAGGTGTCTCAGATATATTGTTATCATCCGATACGCCTCGAAAAAAATATAAAAACCCAACAAACATAAAAAACAAAGGGTATCTCGAAAAAAAATACGGGGTTTGGCTCAGATTATCCGATAATCAAGAGGCTGCAAAAGTGGGGTTGCAGGATCAAAAACCCTACCCTCCGCCGTCCTTGCCGCGCCATCGTCATCAAAATCTACGGTTTTTTTTTTTTTTTTTGCATCATCGCCACCCCGTCGATCGTATCAAAACCCACAGATTTAAATATCACAAATCAAAACCCACAGATCAACATGAACAACATTCAAACCCAGATTCAACATGAACAACATTCAAACCCAGATTCAACATGAACATCATTCAAAAAACAGAATATCATTCAAACGCAGATTCAACAGGATCAAAAAAGGTCCCAATAACATCATTCAAACCCAGATTCAACATGAACAACATTCAAGCCCAGATTCAACATAATCAAACCCCAGAAAGTCAAACCCCCAAGATTCAAAACCATATTCAACAGAATCAAACCTGCAGCAAAAACACAAAAGATTCAAACCCAGATTCAAGAACACCCATCAGATTCAAGAACACCCAAAATCAAACCCAGATTCAAGAACACCCAAAATCAAACCTAGAAAAATCAAGAACACCCATCAGATTCAAGAACACCCAAAAATCAAACCCAGAAAAATCAAGAACACATACCAAAAAAACCATCGGTGTCACCGGCTTCACCGGCTCAGCCACCGCCGCCGGCCCTCTCCACCCACCCACCATCCCCAACGCCACCCGCCACCGCCTCCAACACCACCGCACCCACTGCCACACCACCAAAAAAATCAAAACCCACCAGATTTTTACAAACCCACCAAAATCATCAAACCCACCAAAATAATCAAAACCCACCAGAAAATCAAAGGCTTAAATTCTTACCAATTTAGTAAAGAAAACCCATCATTTTTAGCTAAAACACCCAATCATCTCACCGGCACCGGCCGTCATCGATATTCGCCGGTACCCGGCTCCGATCAACTGTAAAATCGGACAAGACAAAGTGTGTTGGAGAGAGAGTGGGTGACTGCCATGAATATGCCGGAGACGATGCCGGTGGTGTTCATAAGCTGTCGATGATGATGGTGGTGTTCATAACCCTGAAGATGATGGAGATGATGATCTTCATCTTCATCAGAGGATAAAAGAGAGAGAGAGTGTTTCAAAAAATGAAAATGAAGAGAGAGAGTATGAAATAAGAGAGGATATAAGTCTGCAACTTTAAATAAAGGAGAGAGGAGAGAGGTGAGAGGATGTGAATTAAATGAAGAGAGAGGGGTGAGATTAGACATTTAGGGTAAATAACCAAACTACCCTTTTTGTTGGCTGATTATGATTGGTGGAGAGTGGTTCTCATGGTTCTCATAACTGGAGGTGGTTCTTATTCTAGCGGCTCCCTATATATATATATATATATATATATATATATATATATATATAGTGGAGGGTTCAAATGAGAAGAAATTTTTTGTAAGAATAAAAAAGAACAAACTTCAACCAATAAGAATTCTTCATTTTACTTCATTTAATTTTTATATTTAATATGGGTGTAAGGGTATATTGGTAAAATTAGATAGATCATTAATTATTAGTCTTCCTTTTTAATAGCTAACTAAATTAAATTTGTAACTTATTTTCAAAAAAAATATATCTTTTCAAATAAGAAAAAAATTAATTTAAAGCGTAGGATAAATTATGAGGTGTGTAGGTTGAATTACGAGTTATGTAGGATAAATTTCAGTATTTGTAGGATAAATTTAAAAAACGTGTAGGATAAATTTTGTTGTGTCTAGGAAAAATTTTTAGTGTGGAGGATGATAGTCTTTATAATTAATTAATTAGTCAAAA
The DNA here is from genome assembly GCA_030545235.1 of Helianthus tuberosus. Taxonomy (NCBI): domain Eukaryota; kingdom Viridiplantae; phylum Streptophyta; class Magnoliopsida; order Asterales; family Asteraceae; genus Helianthus; species Helianthus tuberosus. The sequence goes on along the minus strand of JARYGA010060507.1, from coordinate 18,185 downwards.
ATAATAATAAATGAGATGAGAGAAAAACTATTTAATATTTTACAATTGTACCCTATGTTCTTTTTCTTCTCAATTTAATTTTCTTCTCAAATGAACCCCCTATATATATATATATATATATATATATATATGTAGGCTAATTATAAGGAGAAAACCCACTCCAGTTGACTAAACCCTGAAAACTCACACATGTGGCTAGGATTGATCCACGTTTGAATTTAGATTGAAAGGAGATAAGGGCATGATCGTCATTATCTTTCTTACCTTTTGAGATTATGTGATGTGACTGCACAAGCAGACTTTTCAACTTTGCTTTTTCTTGTCATCCTTTTTCATTAATACAATTGTACTTGTGTAGACTTTTCAACTTTGCCTCTCACATGGCTGCCCTCTCTCACATCTTTCTAATATTTTCTCTTTTGTTCTTTTTAGATATTCATATCTCTCATCTCACATCTCATTTATTCGAACCATAGAGAGTGGAGTGAAAGAAAGAAACCTTACTCACCATTGAAGAGTTTTTGCATTTAACAAGGCTGATTCGAACAGCCCACACACTTCTCCCTCTCTTTCTCTCTATAGATAACCATTTTCCAGATCTAAGATCTAAGATCTGAAACAAAAAAAAAATTCTTTTTCTTATCAAAATCCTTCATAATCAACCACCAAAACTCCAGATGCTCCGAACAAAAAAGATGATCCGAATAAAAAAAGATGCTCCAGATGCTCCGGTTGAAGATGCTCCGGGAAGATGCTACCAGATCCAAAAGATGCTCCAGATCCGGTTGAAGATGTTCGATGATGTTTCAGATGACGGTTCGATGTTGAAGATTTGAAATTTTTTTTGTGTTCCAGATCTAAAAGGTCATCCAGATTTGCAATTTTCAGATTTGCAATTTTTTGTGTTTTGTAGATTTGCAACTTTTTTTATTTTCTTGTTTAAGAAGATTAATGTTATTAAGTTCTTGTTTTCTGGATATATTATTTTTTTATTACTGATTTTATGGTTGAATCTAAAAAATCTAGTGTTGTTGGATGTAACAATTCTTTGCATCTTAGTTACGAAATGTAACAATCAAAGAAAAAAAATGCATGTTACATTTTTTCGTGTTACATAAATAATGTATGTTATTGAAAATAAAGTGCATTGTTTACACATTTTTGTGTTACATAAATAATGTCAGTTACGTTTTTTTGTGTTACATAAATAATGCTCATTACATTTTTTTTTTTGTAACAATCAAAGCAAAAATGCATGTTATATTTTTTTGTGTTACATAAACAATGTAACAATCAAAGCAAAAATGTCTGTTACATTTTTTTGTGTTACATAAAAAATGTAACAATCAAAGAAAAAATGCATGTTACATTTTTTGTGTTACAGAAATAATGTAAAAATTATATGTTACGTTTCTATGTAACATTTGATCATAGAAAAATTATATGTTACGTTTCTATGTAACACATGTAACAAAACCAAAAAAAAAAAAAAATGTTACAAAAATATATTGTCATATACACTGTTACATTTTTTGTGTTACAGAAATAATGTTGGTGTAGTGATGTAAGTGATTATGAAGATACGGATCAAGATTCTTGCAAACATTGGATAAAAATGACTTTATTGCTTGTAATTATTTACATATATAGTTCAAGTTTTTATTATGTATATAAAATAAATGCAGTAGGTATTAAATTTTGAATTAAGTGTTACATATATATTTGAAAATGAAAACAAAAAGGGTCGATACTAGAGAGAGAGTAGGAAAGATGAATTATGGTGTAGGTTTGAAAACAACTATGAGAGAGAAAGAGATTGTTTTTCAGTTTTAGGGAAAGATGAATTTGTACTTTTTACCTTTTTTTATATTATCTTACATTGGGAAATGACATATTGAGAGGTCTCCATATGCAGTCTTTTTGTCTTTCTTGTAAGAGGTGAAAATATGTTTCCCATATTACTCTTAAAGTACAATCAATGTATTAAAAAAATACTGAAAAGTGGAACTAAAGAAGGACATGGCTCAAACTTAATCTCACCCATTCATTTAGTTTGATCAATGGTGATTAATGGGTTTTCAGGGTTTAGTCAACTCAACCGGGTTTTCGATTTATCCTTGCCCTATATATGTATATATATATATATATATATAGGGCCAGGATCATTTCAGAACCATAAATATTTACAGAACTCGCAGAACTCCTAATAAACAATCTTTTTATTTATATATTTTTATGTTTAGGATTTATATATATATATATTTTAAAAATTGAATGTCTTATTGATTTGGAGGCCTAAAGCCCAAGCCTCAAAATACTTGAGCTTGGACCGGTCCTGGGGTCGTTTTTCGTCTTAACATGAACTAATATTGTATAACTAATTAGTAATTAGACTTAACAATATTAAAAATAAAGAATCTAAGGTAAGTGATACTTTAATCACTTTACTTTTACTTGTACTAGAGACCAAAAGTAAAAGCAAAGAATGATAATAAAACTAAAGATATGACGATGGACAGTATTGTAATATTGATAGGAAAAGTTTTATCAATACCTATTAACAATTTATAAAATGTAAAAAGAGAATAACTTAAGGTGTAGCTTTCAAATCCATCTTTTGGTGGAATAATTATAAGGTCGTCAAAAGTAGGGCTGGCAATTGGGTACCTGTTAAGACACGATTAGACCTGTTTGACTGAAAAATACACCCTTTGACTTTTTTATTTTTTAAAATAATTAAAATTACAATGTTAGGATCTATCATTTATTCATCTTTGTACATAAAACATAAAACTGTTTTATAAACATGAGGTAGAAAGTAGTTAAACGAGTCGTAATCATGTTTGAAACTTATGTTGTGCGCGCCGTCAGAAACCTGTTAAACCTGTTAAGACACGATTTGCCAGCCTTAGTCAAAAGAGTATATGCATTGGTTAGTTGTACTATTGAGTTTTCTTTTTTTTTTTGATTGCCAAACAATAGTGGCATAAAATGGACCGGCAACGGAGTTATTTCTACATCGTAATAATTACTCGCATATTATATTTATATAGGGTCGGCTCAAAATATTGTAGGCCCGAATTAGATAACAAGATTGAGGTCCTTTTCGTAAAAAATAAAAGAAAAAAAAGTTGCTTTTGATCCTATGATTCATATACCATCTCTATGTGTACATAGTTATATATCATTAAACTCAACGTCAACAATTTTAAAGCCAAAATCACCTACATATAATATGTTTTCTTAAGAATTTTGGGCCCTAGGGAAGAGGATGCCTAAAGCGCTTGCTTTATTTCACTCTCTCTAGAGCCGGCCCTGTATTTATATGCATGTTTGTTTGCGAAAAGAATATCAGTGGTGGATCCAAAATTTTTTTATAGGTTTTTATATAAGTTTTTACTAAAGATTTCTATAAAATCTATATAAATTCTCATTAAAATTCCAAACCGAATGCGTTCATAAGAACCTGGTAATTCATGCTAGATCCGCATCGCCTTTCTATATGATTGCTAAAAATAATTTTAAAAGGGAACGGAAGCAGTGGCGGAACTAGCCAAAAAATTTAGGGGTATCCCAATTTTTTATTTTTTAGACCAGGGGTATCCTTTGTATTACGGAGACGAAGTTAAGGGGTATTTTTACACTACGAAAACGGAGTTAAGGTGTATTTTTACACTACGGAGACGGTGTTGAGGGGTAGCCCGTGCTACCCCTACTAACCTTTTAAGTCCGCCCCTGAACGGAAGCATTTATTTATTTGTTTGTGGAATAAAAGTACTATCGAACAGTTTACATCATCGACCCTTTCTAGTAGACCATAAACACATTGACCCTGTCTAATTGTTCTTCCACACACGTGACTTTTTTTTTCCATTCACAGTATAAGAAAACAAACCAAAAATGAAAAAGGGGCAGTTTAGACTAAAGGGTATGGTGAGGCGCATCCCCATGAGGATGGGCCGCCACGTAGACGCCACATCACCGGCTCGTGGAGGATGGGCCTCCTTCACTTTTGAGGGAGATGGAGGATGGGGCTACCTCACCTCAATATTTTATAATTTTCTAAGTGTTTTTTTATTAACTTAATAAAAAAATTATAAAAGTTAAAAAATACAACATAAATAACATAAATAAAGTCATTTCATAACATAAAAAAAAATTACAGTTCCTAAAAAAAAAACATTTCCGAAAAATAAAAAAAAATTACATTTCCTAAAAATAAAAAAAACCTACGACGTCCATTTTTCTTCACCTCTTCCGAAAAATAAAAAAAACCTACGACGTCCATGATTGTATAAAAAATGGGATTGTATTTTATAAAAAAGATGAGAGAATTGGAGAAGAATGGAAGAAATGGGAGAAGAATGATATAAAATGGATGAGAATGGTATATATTTAAATTGAAAAAGGTAATTTTTTTATTAAACTATCCGTTAAACAACGGATATAATTTTGGATCATGGCTCGTCGAGTTCGAGCGTGGGCTGCCGGTCAAGCCGGGATGGGGCGAGGGGGGCGGTGTGGGGGACCGGCGCCGGGCCTAAGCCGGCCCCATACCGCTTAGTCTTAGTACAAATGCTACTTGAGCAAGTCCATTGTTTATTTATTTTTGGTTTATTTTCTTATATTGTGAATGAAAAAAAAAATCACGTGTGTGGAAGAGCAATTAGACAGGGTCAATGTGTTTATGGTCTACTACTCTACTAGGAAGAGTCAATGATTTAAACTGTTCGATAGTACTTTTATACCACAAACAATAACATAAAATAGCGGTGAGCAAAAGGAAAAACCCCACCCTATCGGTCCGGACCTAAACTTGCTCACCCCTAACATAAATGCTCTAAAAGGTCTTCATAGTATCCATAAGGCCTTTAATAACTTCTCCATATAATCTTTATATAATTTGTGTACGTTCTTTTTTTTAAACAGCAAGTGATTCTATGATTTATAGAAGCGCGGCCAACAAAGGCCGTAAAATCCAAAATACAAAACAACTAAAGGTGAAAAAAATGCAAACTACAAGCTACGGACAACGATCATGGTTACATCTGTCAATTTGAAATCACATCATCTCTCTGAGTTTAGTTCTTTAAGCTTCAACCTTTCTTTTAACCATAAGAATGTGTTTGCCTTAATATCCTTTACCATTCGATTATACGATACATTAATTCCTTCAAATTCTTTTGTGTTCCTTGCTTTCCATATCTATGTGCATTTTTGTTCAGGCTTTGCCCTCTTACAACTAAAGAATACTTTTGAAAATGCTTCACCCTTTCACATATCCCCTTTAGATGTTTTTTTAGTAAATATGTCTCTCTCCGTATCTCCTCCATGTCGGCCGCCCATCCGTAAAAAGGACACCCTTAAAGACATGGTTTTGGAGATGATCCTATACATATAGTCAAGAAATCTTTAACTTTGTAAGAAAAATATATAAAGTTATAACAATGATTTTTTTTTTCGTTCGTGTATCCTGTTTTATTCTAATTAATGTGCATATTATCACGGGCGGAGCTAGAATACCTTAAGTAACCACTATTACGATCTTCTTACCCAACACCTCTCATTATAGAATAAAAACATACTACAAGCAAGCACTGTAGGCTACCAATATTGCATTATCATGCATCATGTGGTGTCGTTGATAGCTAAAAGACAAGGGGGTACATGCACTAATCGGTAGTTGTCTCAATTGCTGAGTGTTATGTGTCTTATGTCCAAGGCTTGATGCAAAACTACTACCGAGCCGGGGGTCTCACTGGAAGCAGCCTCTCTTTTCCTACGGGATAGAGGTAAGGGTGTCTATATCTTACCCTCCTCAAACCCTACCTTAGCTTTGCTATTGGTGAGATTTACTAAGTATGATGATGATGAGATTAGTTGCTAAATTGATAAGGTGAAAACAACTTCTAAACGCTTTAACTTACCAAGAGGCGAGAACATATGAATGCTTACAGCAAATTCAAAGGTAAATATTGTTGAAAAGGTACAAACCTTATACAATATATGGTGATTAGATTAGTTTGTTCTCAATTTGCCATCCGTTCTCACAATTTGTCCTCTTTTTATAACACCCTAAAGTTTATAATTTATACATCTATCATAATTTGGTCCTAATTTTTTCTTAAAACTTTATATGCATCATTCGAAGTACAAATATAGTTTATACAATCACCATATACAAATGACTAATGTATAACTTTGTCACAAGGTTATTAATATCAAAAGATTTAAGTAATTAATCTCAAGCTGAAAAGATTTAAATGTAAATAAATGTTTATAATATCTAGGTATTTAAAATAAACATACGTTTTGTCATTTGGATGTGTGTATTGATTTTTGTTAGATGTACATTTTGTTAATAATACATGAATAAAAGGTGATACATAATAAGTAGTTATTTGTGCATGGCGTGGTTTAGACTATCCACATCAAGGATGTTTGTAGGTGACATGGAGGGTGTTCATTCCTATGTGGAGGGCATTTGTGAGAGGGATGGATTAGTGCGTGTTGTAGAGGATGACATGGAGGGTGTTCATTCTTCACAATTCTTGGGGAAGAATGGTGAAGAATGGGCTAATGGTGGGTCCTTTTTTTTTTATAAGGTTGTTTGTGGGAATGATATATATGTTATTGTTGTGGGTAAAAAGTGTTTGTGAGAAGAATAAGTGAAAAGCTGATGTAGCATGCTGATTAGGCTGTTTGTAGAAAGGATAGCCTTTCACTGATGCGGATAGTCAATAAATGGCGTTGATGGAATAAACTAGGATACAAAGGCAAAGATAGATACATGATCATCGGTTTGTGTACCTGGTTATATATATAATTATTTTGTAACATATGACTATAGATGTATAACACCACGAGTAAAATGGACACTTTCAAAATATTCTATTACGTATAGGCACTAGAAATAAAGCATATATTGTATAACATCTTAGAGCATTCACATCCAAACCATCAAATTATACATACATTCCATTAAAAAACAACTCCTATATCAATATATTTCCACTAAAAACAAATACTTTTTCTCTCCCCTTTTCAATTAAATAATATTATCATCACATTTTTCTCTCTCCTTCACTCACAACCACTTTCAATATATATTAAAAAAATTATACTAGGTGAACAGTGTCCCCCCAAATATACAGATGAACAGTAACATTTTCTCTCTCCTCCACTCACAACCACTTTTTATACCCTTTATAATATAAAAACTCTCCTCACATATTTTGATGGATAGAATGTGAATGCTCTTAAAGGACAAAGTCGTTGGGTTTCCCACCCGCTTTGTCTCCACCCCTAAACTTTTAAATTATTGCATTTCAAGCCCTTTAGCTTTGCTACGGCCCCTCCATTTTTAGAGTAATCAATTTTAGCCCCTTATGTAACTTTACTATTTTTCCACTTTAACAATTGACATTTTAGCACCTAACTCTTTACTAATTTAAATTTCTTTCGACATCATTCCTTCGTTAATTTCCTTTATTTACACATATTTTTTTTACTTAAACAATCTATTTTTTGTGCATATTTTTATGTACGTATCCGTATAAATTTAAGGGTGTCTACGTTTCGACATAAATTTTTTCTCGAAACGAGTTAGGTCAAATATAACACGTTTTCGTTTAAAAAAACCATTTTTACGTGCATATGTTTATGTATGCGCTATATCAATTCGAGTTGTTTTTTTTTTAATATAATACGTTTTCTTACTTATTTTATGTACGTTTTCATAAATTTTGTTTTGAACAGAGTGGAGTCAATTTACTTTACGTTATGATTGTACGATATAGAGTCAATTTACTTTACGTTTTGTTTTGAACAGAGTGGAGTCATTTAATCCTATAGAATAAGTTATGATTGTACGATATAGATTCAATTTACTTTACGTTATGATCCAATCGCATTACTTATATAGGTTACATTGAGTTCAATCAGATATTTCGAACACGCGTTTTCGTATGGTTAACGCATCACCTAACACTTGAACAAATCCATTCGATGTATTCGTGCCGCAACGCGCGCGGGCATTATTACTAGCTATAACTTAAAAGACAAAGTCGGTGGAAACTCCACCGGCTTTGCCTCCCCCTCACCCCATACTTTCACGATATTGTAATTTTAGCCCCTTAACTTTGGTACCTTCAAAGTTTCATAAAATGGTAAATTTAGTCCCTAAACTACTACTTTATTTTACACATAGTTTGCTTTTGACACCCCAACTTTGTGGTAGTTTCCTTTTCAGCCTCAACTTTGTTATAATTTCCTTCTTACCCCAAAACTTTATCAAATTTTATCTTTACCCTTTCTTAACCCTTAAGTTTAGGAAATGCAATTTTTAACCACTTAACTTTTTATAAACTTTGTAAATGCCACTTTGACCCCCTCGAGAGTTTTTGGCTTGACGATATAAATTCGAGTTAGTGGTCGCGTATAATACGTTATGATTGTACGATATAAATTCGATTTACGTTACGTTTTGATCCAATCGCAGTGCAGCTATAGGATACATTGAGTTCAATCGGATACGTCAAAACATGCGTTTTCATATAGTTAACACATCACATAACGCTTAGACTAATCCGTTCGATATTTGCGAAGTACCCGCGCCGCAACGCGCGCGGGTCTCATTACTAGTTTGACAAATTACCTAGAGTTAGTGAGCTTAAGAAGTGCATTGGAGGTGTGAGATCAATTAACCAATAAGAATAAGGGGACGTTTGGCAACTTTTAAATGGTTAAGTGCTGAACCAGTAAGAGGTCTGAACCATTAAGTGCTGAACCAGTAAGAGGTCTGAACCATTAAGAGTCAGTATAATGCTTAATCGTTTAGAGGCAAATGTCTAACCAATTCAGATTAAAGGTCTTAACCATTCAGACTCACTATAATACTTAACCATTCAGATGCAAATGTCTGAACCATTCAGACATTTGCTCATGAAACAAACAGTCTGAACCATTAAATGCTGAACCAGTATGAGGTCTGAACCATAAAAAGGCTCATTAAGAGGTAAACAAACAACCCCTAAGTATATGTAAATCAATTAACCAGATAAAAAGTAGTGTACCCGACTTTAATTATCTAATAACAAGATTGTTAAAAGTTTAAAGTTATTTTAAGTCTTTAGCATAAGTTGTATGGATTTTTTTCTCTCAAACGTTCGAATACCAAAACATTATATCACCAATAAAAGATTTGGATCTAGATATTATAACAAAAACATATTGGTATATCAATAAAGTTGGTTTGATTTATTTTCACCGATCTTGAATAAGTTTCTTTTACTTCAAATTTTCTTTTATTAGCATTGTATTGATATATTATATGTTTACACAATGTGATTAAACTCTTCAAATCACTTATATCGGGGTATCGACGTTGGTCAACATAAACAACTTTGAATTTCATACATCTTTATAAGAGTTCAAAATTATTTAAAAAGTTAAATCTCACTTGATAAAATCAATATTTATGTGTTGAAAATTTCTCAAAGTGGGTTGCCGACTATATTCTATCACTACTAGAAAACTGCTATTATTTCTACCAAAATTTCCTACGCATTTCCTACGAACGAAAATGGTGACACATTTCCTACGAAATTCTGACGTATTAGAAAGGGTCTTACTTTTGTGACAAAAAAAGCGACAAAAAAACGACAAATTGGTTTGCGTAGGAAAAATGTAGGAAAATTCCGACAGATCTCCGACGAAATGTGTAGGGAAAACGAATACATTCCGTTGGAATTGTGTAGGAAGAAAAAACAAATTCGTATGAATTGTGTAGGAAGAAAAAACAAATTCGTAGGAATTGTGTAAGAAAATTAAAATTTAATAAATATTATATAATAAATATAAATATAATTGTTTTGAACACAAAATTTTAAAAAATAAATATTCCGTGGGAAATGCGTCGGAAAGTTAAGAAAATTAATTCCGTGAGAAATAAGTAGGAGAATTCTAACGAAACATTTTTGTGGGAAATGAGTAGGAAAATCCGTAGGAACTGCGTCAAAAAAAATTACCCACGAGGAGAATTCCCATAGCCCATTTTCGTGGGAAATCCGTGGGTAAACGCAGTTACCCACGGATTTCCGACGGAAATTGACGTGGGAATAGTAGCAGTTTTCTAGTAGTATGTAAGAAAAGGATATCATATGTTTATGAATTTCATGTAAAAAAAATTAATCAAAAGGATTAAAAGTATTAGGAGGCTTTCAATTCTGATAAATAGATTCAAACATAAAGTGAGAAAGCAAGACATCCGGGAAATACGATTATGACATTTTTTTCTTATTCTTCGTATTGATAATAAAAAATAAATAAGAATTAAAATAAATTCAATTATTGTTTTAAAAATGCGTTTTTAATGAAGAAATTATTGTTGTTTGCCAAATGAACTTGACTTGGTCTCTACAACATATCACATATATTTTAATAGATATAATAAATATGTCCTCGTTGACGAAGAAAAGGGACAATCTCATTGTCGACACTCAACATCACTTCAATTTTCTTTTTTATGTGACAAATTTTATAATAACTAAGATTATTAACTCGTGTCATACAAAAAAAAAACAACTCACAACACTTCAATTTTCTTTATAGTCCCTACTTACTAACAAAGTAACAGAAAACTAAAAAATATTTATGTTTAACCGAAGTAACATTTGACTTTTACAACACATATTAATCATCAAATAACTAACACTTGAAGAGCATCGTTTAAAGAAGAAACAACGATCACTATAGAGATTCAAAGCCCACAAATATTAGACTTGGAAAACTTAAGATGTGACTTTGGCAACATTTATAGAAGAAACATCGATCACCAAAAAGGATGAACGATCACCATAAAAGGATGCCTTCCAGCTGCCAACGGGTGATGACGACCATAAGCATGGATTAAAACTTTGAAAACACAGAGAAAACGTTATAGACTTATAGTAATCACCATAAAGGATGAACAATCACCAATTCACCATAACAGGATGCCCTCGAACAGCCAACGGGTGATGGCGTCTATAAGCTTGGATTAAAACTTTGAAAACGCAGAGGGGATCGTCTTAGTAATCCATGGATTCATGAAATATCTTACTATCAATCAAATGGACAATTGATGTGTTTCTATTAAGATGTTTTACAAAAAAAAAAAAAAAAAAAAAAAAAAAAAAGAAAAAAAAAAACGCAAAGGAGATGTTTTAGCAATCCATGGATTCATAGAATATGTTACTATCCATCAAATGGACAATTGATGTGTTTCAATTAAGATATTTTACAATTATTCAAAGATGAGACTAGAAAATGCAACGCGGAAAAGGAAAATAATAGGAGCATACTTCTTTAATATAACAGCAACCTTTTTTAACAAAGATATTATTTCGAATTTGTTACACTTGAACAAAAGATAGACGTATACGGAAGATATTGACCAAACAAAATATTGTGGATTGACCTAATAAAAGTCTACTAATAATTGATGAATAACAAGAAAACCGAAGCTTATTTATGTGATCAATTTTCGACAATGTTAATAAAAATTCTTAAATCCGTATGGGGTCACGACAAATGATGTTTTTCATCACAATGACTTATACTTGTAATTATATATAAATAGGGGAAGATTATTGTACATGACAATTGTACATAGAATACAATATGGGTCGTTGATTTGCAAGATGAATAGTTGAGATTAAGTGGTCTCAAAATTTAGAATTTACGTGAATAAAAAGAAAAGAAACAAGTAGGAAAAATGATAAAATAGAAAAATTCAATATTGTTGACTCATAAACCCACTTCTCTCGTGATTTTCAAACAATTATAACCTTTCATTTTTTCATGTGTGCAAACAGTAACAAATGTTTAATGTAACACTACATCTAAATAGTTTAAGTTAAATGATAAAATCAAGAGTAAATTGCCAAAATCGTCCCCAAGGTTAGGTTATTTTTGTCAGTTTCATCCAAAACATTTTTTTGTACCATACTGTCATTCACTTTTAGGATTTTTTTTTTTCATTTTCATCCAAATGTCTAATTTGAGTTATAATTTATGTGAGATATTTGGATGAAAATAGCAAAAAATCACAAACCTCAGGGACTATTTTAGCAAAAAAGTTAGACGTTTGGATGATAATGGCAAAAAATCTTAAAAGTTAAGGGTGATATAGTACAAAAAATTTATTTTTGATAAAACTGACAAAAATGACCAAACTTTAGGGACGATTTTAGCAATTTACTCTAAAATCAATTCTTTCACTAAAAATGTACAAATTTGACTAGTCTATCTTTTTTTTTTTGAAAGGCAAAAAAAAAATGTACACATTTATATTTATAATAAATAATATTTTACGACAAACGGCCACGTAAAATACGTATTATGTAGTTGACAATCATATTTGTTACAATATGTCCAAAAATATATGATAATAGATTTTGATTAATCTGTTGAAATGCATCAAAAGTTTCCTAGGTGTAACATAACACATAAGAAAGAATCAATAAAAAGTGCTGTATGATCATGAATTGTTAAACCACTTTGTAGATAATTAGATTAAACGGTTGACCACAAAATTGTTGAGGTTTTAGGAATGAAAGCGAACCAACTTTACCCAACTTATCGGGTTCAACCAATAAGCATAATAATAAATAAAAAAGACGTGAAATTGTGATTTTACCATTTAAACGTTTTTCAGACTATTATTATGAATACAATTAACAACATACCATTTAAACGTTTTTCAGACTATTATTATGAATACAATTAACAACATAGATGTCATGCCCACCACTTTAATTGACTATTACTAATTTAATTGCTTTTGCTTTAACATCATTATATTATAATGGTGACAACAACATCTGAACATATTATTGTAGAAACATTAGGCACTTAAATATAGGGATAAAATCAAATAAAAAGTTTATTTTGCCTAAGTAGGGTGAGAATGAATCTTAACCATTCATTTTTCAAATCAATGGTTAAAATGAAAGTGTAGGAGAAAGGAGGAGTGCAAGGGTATCTTGGGAAAATCCTATTTAAGGACTTTCCCTCTCCACATGCAAGGCACATGCATATTTCACCCCCATTTTTTAAACGTTCATAACTTTTTTACACGACATTTTTTTTCATAAAAATTTCACCATAAAATCGAGCGTCTTTTTATCTTTAATTTGAGTACCATATTGCTATATAAAATATGAAGACTAAAAAAACTCACTAAAAAGTGTTGTATTTCTATGTTTTATAACATTTTTTGTGCTGGATTTTTTTCCTATATTTTTGTACTAAATTGTTTGTGCTAAATTTTTTTATCTTAAATTTTTTTTTCTCAATTTTTTGTACTGGATTTTTTATACTACATTTTTTGCTGAATTTTTTTGTGCTATATTTTTTGTACTAGATTTTTTTGTGCTATATTTTTTGTGCTATATTTTTTGTGCTATATTTTTTTGTACTAGATTTTTTGTGCTAGATTTTTTGTACTAGATTTTTTTTTTGTATTTTGAAAAAACAAAAGGGGTGCCACATGTCATTTTCACTCCTATTTATAAGGACCAAAATGCCCTTGATCCCTACTTATTAGGAGTGCCACATGTCATCATCACAATCCTTCTTAGGCTACTTAGGCAAAATCCACTTTTTAGTGGATCCTTCCCCCTTAAATATAAACCGATATATATATATATATATATATATATATATAGGGTAGGGATCCTAAGAGAAGTCCACCCTATTTGAGAAACTTGAGAAGCAATCTGGACCACACATTTTCCCTAAGCAAAAAGTACAAAAAAAAGGTGAAAAAAATGCAATTTTTTTTTTGTTGAAAAATCGCAGCTTTTTCTTTAAGGATTAAAATTAAAAAAAAAAAAAAAATTTTTTTGGATTTATACACATGTGTATATTGTTAATCTTTTAACTATACATATATGTATATTGTCAATTATACATATATGTATATACATGTTTAAAATTGAAAAAATGTGTATATTGTTAATCTTAAACCATAAACACTAAAGCTAAACCCTAATGCTAAACCCTAATTCTAAACCCTAAAGCTAAACCCTAATTCTAAACCCTAAAGCTAAACCCAAAAGCTAAAACTAAACACTAAAGCTAAACCCTTAATGCTAAACCCTAAAGACAAAGCTAAACCCTAATGCTAAAACCCAAAAGCTAAACCCTAATGCTATTGCTAAACCCTAATACTAAACCCTAATGTTAAACCCTAAAGCTAAACCCTAAACCATAAAGCTAAACCCTAAACCCTAAATACTAATGCTAAACCCTAAATAACACTAATTTTTCAATTTTAAACATGTATATACATATATGTATAATTGACAATATACATATATGTATAGTTAAAAGATTAACAATATACACATGTGTATAAATCCAAAAAAAAAAAATTAAAAAAAAAATTAATTCTTAAAGAAAAAGCTGCGACTTTTCAAAAAAAAAAAAAAAAATTGCATATTTTCACCTTTTTTTTGCATTTTTTTGCTTAGGGAAAATGTGTGGTCCAGAATGCTTCTCAAGTTTCTCATTTAGCCTACAACTTCTCACATGATCCTTATCCTATATATATATAGGGTTAGGATCACGTGAGAAGCACTAGGCTAATTGAGAAACTTGAGAAGCATTCTGGACCACACATTTTCTCTAAGCTTTTCGTAATATACACATACGTATAGTTTAAAATTGACTATATGCATATGTGTATAATTCAAGATTTGACAATATACATATATGTATATAGTCAATTCTACACTATACGTATGTGTATATTACGAAAAGCTTAGAGAAAATATGTGGTCCAGAATGCTTCTCAAGTTTCTCAAATAGGGTGAACTTCTCTTAGGATCCCTACCCTATATATATATATAGGAGAAATATTCGTTAGCAACCACCGTTTATGAGTCCAATCGGAGTTCGTTTAGCTTGGGGGTTCGACGATACGGTTCTAACGCCGCTGGAATGAGTCCAATCGGAGTTCGTTTGAGTTGGTTCCCCACTTTTTTAGTGTTTCCCAATGAACATCACACTATATATATATATATAGGGGAAGGTTCATTTGAGAAGAAAATTTTATTGAGAAGAAAAAGAAGAAAAGGTAATTTTGTAAAACATTAAATAGTTTTTTTTCACTTATCTCATTTATTATCATTTTTGACTAATTAATTTGTCATAAAGACTATTATCCTCCAGACTAACTTTTTTTTTTTGCCAACACACATCAAAAGTTATCTTTCGTATTTTGAATTTCATCCTACATGTTGAAATTTATCCTACACAACTCGTAATTTATCATACACTTTAAATTATTATTATTTTTTTTTTTTGAAAAATATATATTTTGAAGAAAAGTTACAAAAAATGTAATGTAGTAGCTATTAAAGAGGAAAACTACAAATTAATGACATATGTAGATTTACCAATGTACCCTTATAGTAACATTAAATACTTATATTAAATGAAGTAAAATAAATCATTCTTATTGGTTGAAATTTGTTCTTTTTTCTTCTTACAAAAAATTTCTTCTCATTTGAACTCTCCACTATATATATATATGTAGGGTAAGGTTCATTTGAGAACCACCCTTATTGCGAGAACCGCGAGAACCAATGTGAACACAAAATAAAATCTAAAAAAATAAAAAAGCACTCAACTTTTTTTTAATAATTTTAAAAAAAATCGCTATATTTAGTTAGCAAAAAAAAAAAAAAAAAAACTTTTTTTTTCGAGTAACAGTTATCCATGCACATGTGCATATGTATCATTACTTCGACAAATTCCGTAATACGTTATCAGTAATAGAAAATTGCACTTTAATTTAAAATACCATCCGCAATAGCTACTTTTTACATTACTAATATTCAAAATGCACATATGCATCATTATGTATAACTATGATATAACGTGTTTTGGTACAAAAAGTTTGTGATTTTGAATGGAGAAGTAGGCCCATATACATGTTTTTTGGTTAGTTATATCTAGTGGTTGATGGTTTGGTTATAGTTGTCAATTTATGATGTAATATGTTGATTGGATGGTATAAATGGTGTTGATATACATGTAATAAAGTGAAAATATTGGTAATGGTATTGTATTATGGATGGTAGGAGATAATGGTATTGTATTATGGATGATAGAAGGTAATGGTAGTGTATTATGGATGATATGATAGATGAAAGGGAAAGTGTATTCAAAGTAGTGTACCAAAACACCTTATTTCATGTTGATACATATAGATGCACATGTGCATTTTTAATATTGGTAATGTAAAAAGTAGTGTATTACTGAAGAAACACTAGATAAATGGTCGGAACCGAAATATCTAGGGGGTTTGAATCCGCATAAAAGGGTTAGCTCTCTCTCGGCTGATTCAGTTGCAGCTGAACTTCTTCTGCGGTGATTCTGCAAAAAAGAACACCGTTAGCCTCGTCAAGGGGAGAAGAGGGTTCACTCCTTGACCCGACTCCGGTGTGAGAATAAGTATTGGTAATGGAGAAGAGAAAGTATTTGAGAAGTGGGTGTGACTTGAGTTTATACCTGAACAGTTTTCGTATTTATAACCGGGAGTTTGGGAGGGAAAACCTGTTATTGAAAAGATGACGGAAGATGCTAACGTCGTAGCGGTTATATTTTATTCCGTTAAGTTCTTTGATCCAACGTCAAGTTGTCTCGATCCGATGTGAATGCACACGGATCGTGGTTTGATCTATGGCTGGGGAATTGCCACGTGGATAGTGATTAAGTGGAGATTATTCTCCAATTGCATGCTTTCGTTGTGATTCCAGGGGTGCCTGTGGTAATGACACGTGTCCAGACGGTTATAACCGTCTGAGTGGTGCACGATTGTATTTCTTTCTAGAAGATTACTGCTGTAATCTGGTGTGACACCTTGCTGTGTGGACACAGACGAAAAAATCCCAAGTCTGGGTAAAATAATCTCCAAGTTTGGATATTTGGGCGGAAGTATTGATCTTAGGATTTTTATCCTTTACTAATGGGAGAAGGCGCAAGGATTTATGTTTTCCTTTGGGCGCGCGACTATAAATTGCTGATTGCTTTCTTCCTTTTGTAAGACCAATGCGCGGCCGCGCAAGGTTAAAAGGTTGAAAGGCCGGTTTGTGGTATGGTTTTAAATGCTTATTATGAGGTTGTTGGGACCTTACCCCTTCAAGTCCCCCCAGTCTAGTGTTGTACTTATGCAAATAAGTGGAGCACTGGACTTATGAGAGGAAAATGTTTTTGGGCGCGAGAAATAAGAAATCTTCTCTTAGAAGCTTTGAAAAAGGGGAAAATGTGACTTTGTAATCATGCCCTGACGTATAATGACGTCAACTGGCAGTAAGAGTGGGTATTTTTCTCTTTTGTCTTGAGATTCGTAGTGGCGCTTGTCAGACTTCATTAATGAGGAAATGACCCTGGTTCCTGTAGCGCCGTTTTGGATGTGATAGTTCTGACAATTAATGATGAGTAGGTTTCTTCTTTCCCGAGGTTGGGTTCTTTTTGTATATAAATGCGTTGGGTTGCTCGTTCATTTCTCAATTTTGGAAAAAATGAAAGGAAAACGTACCGTTCGTTCCCGACGACTCTCAGATATCCTTAGGATTCGAGAAGCTGCTGAGGCTCTCTTGCTACTGGATGATTCTCCTGCACTAATGGCTACCGAAGAGAACTCCGTCCTTGCTAGTCCTTTTATGGTGGCTTGTTCTGATGATAAAGTTCTCCGGCAAGGGGGGGGTTGCTGATAATAGCATTGCTGTGCGGGATGCGGATGGCTTGATTGCTCGTTTTCCGATGATCCGGGCAAGAGAGTGCCGGTTGGTGTATCAACGTCGGAAAAAACCTCCGGGGAAGGTGGATGTTGATGATGAACTTGTTGTTGACTAAGTTTGGGAGTATCCCCTTTTTTTTTGATGTTTGTGTTAGTCTGTTAACACAAATCTGTTTTTTGAAGATCACCGGTGTGATTATTGTATATATTCTTAGCTTTTGGCACCAAAGATTTCCAAAGATCATTGCCATGATCTTTGTTAAGAAATGTTTTATGTTACACTAGATAATGTATATTTTGATGCACTGTCATGCTTGTGAATTGCTTGTTTAAATTACAATATGTTGCATGTTTTTAATTGCTCTTGGATAGGTAAGGCGAATGAGAGATGGTA
>JARYGA010060506.1:114951-157964 GCA_030545235.1 Helianthus tuberosus | reverse complement strand
AAAGCCATACAAGTTCATCATTCATTCAGTACTGCAGGCTTTAAGCCATTGCAAGGGAGGATATGATGCGATGCGTGATTACCAGATAAATATGGTTACAGCATTGGTTCTTAACAAGAAATATAATTTTTCTCACATCATATTTCACTACATAGCTGAGAACATCACAACAAAGAGTAGAACTTGGATTTATCCAATATTTGTGCAAATGTTGATTGATCATACATATTCTGATATTGAAAGAGATGTAAACAACGATTTGTTAGTTCTTTCTCACATGAACAATGATTCTCTGAAGTAGATAGCAAGATATCATCTGAATCACCCTAAGCCGGAGAAAGTAGCTGATTTTTTTGGATTTATTAAAGATACAAATTATGTTGATCCAGATCCAGTGAATCACCAAAACTGGAGGAACGAAGAAGAGATGAAAGAAGCTGCATATGCTGATGAGTTAGAGACTCTTGAAAAATTCAAAAGTACACGTAATGATTGGTATGTAAAAGAACCGAGGAAGAGAAGCAAGAAAGTTACTCCCAAAGTGCAAAAAGAAGAGGGTTCATCATCACAACCCAAAAAACGACAAAAGAAAGCTGCAAAGACTATGCTTATTGATGAGCCTGATGAGGAAGAACCAGTACCTGAAGGTGATGTTGAAGTAGAACATGATGTTGAAGCTAAAACTGAAACTGAAGCTGAAGCAAATATTGAAGTTGATGTTCGTCTTTCACCAAATTCTCAAAGTTTACTAAAGAAACTGAAAGTATTTAATGCTAAGAAAGATAAAACAGCTGAAGCTGCTCAGAAAGAAAAAGTTGTTGATGATATAGAAGGTGATGATGTAGATAAAATTACTACAAGCTCTTCGAGTTCTTCTGATGATGAGATTGATGAAACTAAACGTTTGAAAAGGATTCAAGAAGAGATTGCTAAAGAGAAACAGTTGAGAAAGAGGAAGAGACAAGAGAAGGATGATGATGCATATGTTCCATCTCCTAAACACGTATCTGAATCTCAATCAACTCTTTCTGGTGGTAAAAAGAAAACTGGTACAAGCAGGAGGATTGTTTCTCCAAAGATAAAGAAGGTTACTCAAAAG
This sequence comes from Helianthus tuberosus, assembly GCA_030545235.1. Lineage (NCBI taxonomy): Eukaryota > Viridiplantae > Streptophyta > Magnoliopsida > Asterales > Asteraceae > Helianthus > Helianthus tuberosus. Next base: position 156,865 of record JARYGA010060506.1, on the reverse strand, counting down.
ATCAAGAAACCAACGAAGATTGTACTAAAGAAGAAACCTTCCCAAGAACCGAGTAAACCACCATCACCACCACCTGAACCTATACCACATCAATCACCTATTCACTCACGACTTCATCAATCACCTCCTAAACAACCAACTCCACCATGACAACCTTCACCATTCCATCTCACACCACCTCATTCACCACAACATATACCATTACACCACCCTCACAACCAATTATTCAAACTACACCTGGTTCTTCGGGATACAGTGGTTTTCCACCAGTTCCATTTAATTTGAGTAAAGTTGATGCTGTGATGGATGAAACAAAAGATTAGCAGCTGAAAGCAAAAAAGTGGCTGATCGTGAAAAGATTCCTGAAATGCGTGTAAAGAAGTTAGAATCTGAAAACAAATCTTTATTGAAGAAGATAGATATCGATCAGACAGAGATTGATTTCTTGAAGGTAAGAGTAGCAGAGTTAGAAGAAGAGAAGATTCATCGTGATAAACAGAACAAGTATTTTGAATTAAAGAACAAGGAACTTAAAGCTGCGAAAGCATTGAAAGAACATGAATTCTATATGTTGAACAAAATAGTTGAAAATCTGCTCGGAAAGTCGATTGAGCAAAGATTTGAGGAGATTGAAGTTGAAGAAATAAGAGCTCAGAAATAGGCAGAGATAGATGCTAAAATGAAAGATAAAGGCAAAGGTTTAGAAGGTGCTTCTGAAGACAGGACACTTGTGTTATCAACTGCTCCTGAACAATTTGATGAGAAGCCTGTTCCTCTTTCTGCAGTTCCTGTTGTTTTTGATGACGAAGTTTTATTAGAACATGCTCGTGATGTTGATGAAAATGTTGATGATGATGATGATGAAGATGATGATGATGATGATGATGATGATGATAAGGATGATGATGATGAAGAAGATGATGATGGATGATGAAAAAGTATTCTCTGCAAGCAGTCATAGTTCTGATAATGACAATGATGATGATGATCAGGGCACTTCAGGAGTTAAAGTTACTGAAGCGTCAAAAGAATCAACAGTTGATGATCTTATGAATGATTCTGTAAATGAAGAACCAGAGAATGCAACTGGAGAGGGGGAGCATGTTGATGATCAAAATGTTGATCAAGTTGAAGAAGGTGAGATAAGACATACTTACACGTTGGATGAAGTATTGAAAATGTTCAATGTGAATGAAGCTGAGTTTAAGTTCGATTTCGAAGAAGAACTGAATGCATTCGACATCAACCATCAAACTAAATATAAATAAAAGTATGTGGAAGACGCTGATGTGTATGACAGGGTTGAGGTTGAAGACTATACTGATGAAGAGAATGTTACTGAAGATACTTCAGAATTTCCAACACTGATGGAGTTCTTTAGTGAAGAGAATAGAGATGAACTTAGAAGGAAAGTTGCTGAGATCCTTAAAGACAAAAACTTTGACAGTACTACCAAAGATCCACTGAAGGAAGAACGTAAAAAGTGGTTCAAGGAAAGTCATGAAAGAAAATTCAAAAGACCACTGAAGTATTACCAAAGAGATCGAAGTATTTCACTTGGGGATATCATTAGTTTGGGTTTTCTACCTCAAATTAATGCGTATGCCATCAGAAGAGAATGTGGAGTTCAATATTTTGAAAAGTTACATGATGTTATGTCTCTTCCATGGTGGGATGTGGATGAGTTATCGAAAGTAAGAACGTTGGGATATCCAGTCAGGAAGAATGATATTGCGATGTGGGCTCTAATAAAGTTTGAGGCTCTGAAAGATTTCAAGCATTGGAAGCCTCATTATCCGAAGAGAGTTAGAAGAATTAATCCTGAGACTGGGATTGAAGAGACTATTCTGAATGTGAAAAAGCCGAAAACGATGAAGAACATTCCAGTGCCCAAGATGGAACAAGAATTCTACAAAGGTTTCATTGGTTGGGTGTATAGTTGTATCTCTACTGAGGCAGTGATTACTTATCGAGCTGGGAAAGAGATTAGAGAGATCTTTATCTATGACCCGATGTGGTTGGTTAACTGCTCAGCGAAGGATATTGAATGTTTATTCATCAATAAAATCCATTTTCAATCTGAAGACAGAGATCAAGAGATGCAGTTTCAACAAGTTGTAACTATTTGTTTTCAGAAAGGCATTAATTCTGAAAGTAAATGGAATTCTAAATGGTAGTCGCTTGAAGAGAAAGAAAGAAAGAAAGCTGAAAAAGAACGCAAGAAGTTGGAAGAAAACAATGGAAAATGGATGAAGATACAGGCTGAAGAGGAAAAGAAAAAGAAGAAAGAAAATGAAAGGCTGAGGAACTTGCTGAGAAAGAAGCCAAAGCCAAGAGAAGAAAGTTTTAAATCAATGTGAAGAGCTGAAGACCCGAAGACAAGACTGAAGACTCCGGCTGTATCCAAGGGGGAGTTTGTTAGTGCACGATGTCTAAAGCCTACGTCTTAGTCTTATTCATGCTTGTATAGGGTCTAGGGGTAAAATATGTCAAGTATGTAATGTATAGGGGTCAAAATGTAAGTTTTATGTTTTAAGGTAGTGATTCCGCTTGAAATGACACTTTGTCATTTCAAGCTAAATCAGAAGCTTGTGATTCCTCTCGAAATGACAAGGGTGTCATTTCAAGCTAAATCAGATCCCCTATATATAGTCGTAGTTGTTTCTCATTTGGTACCGATTTGTCAAGTTGTAAGCCGAACTGCTGCCAAATTTTTCTGTGATCAATTAATGAGAAACAGTGTTTAAAGTGATATTCTGTCTATTTCTACTCCATTCTCTTTGATTCAAACTGTTTGTGTGATTCCGCCACATAAACAGTGGTATTTTGACTCTGATTGACTCACTAGATCGTCAATATCGATCCTACATGACTATCTGTTCTTTCATGAGTGATGGTTCACTCAATCGGATGGCAATCCGATCGGATGACCATCCGATCCTTGGTGTTGTATAGAGTGAAAGTTCAAAGTGTTAGAAATTTTTTTGATATTTTCAAATTTTTGATACTTGTGACATTATGTCTTGAAATTTGTGCAAATTATAACGTCGTTTATTCTTGCAGGGAAGAGCATCAGATTGGGATAAATCTCATAATATATATTGTCTTTTGGATGCACACTATACAGACAATACTATATTTGAAGTCATAGCAAAGTTTCTGAGAGAGAGCAAGATTCATAAGGCGTTAATCGATAATACCATAGTGTATGAATCTCATGTTATGAGATTTTGGAGTTCGGTGACATACGAGGAGAATGAAAAGTTGATCTGTTCTGCTGTTAGAAAGAAGGACGAAAATGGTCAAGATGTGGACTTAGAGTTTAAGTTTAATGTTGATGATTTAAGGAGAGTTTTGGAGTTAGGAGACAATGATGATGAGCCTACAATTTTTCCTGAACGTTTGTGCAAAGGATTATGGTGTAGAATGGGGTTCATGGGACATTTAAATGGAAAAATGATTAAGACCATGTTCAGCAAACCTTATAAGTTCATGATGCACTGTGTAGTGCATGCCTTATCTCATAGGAAGGGAGGCTATGATGAAACTTCTGACTATATCATGAACATTATAGCTTGCATGGTGTTGAATAGACCGTACAATGTATCGCAAGTAATATTTGATCACTTGGTTGATAATGTAAGAGCTGGAAGTGGAAAATACATCATGTATCCCAGGTTCATTCAGATGATGATTAATGATCAATTCAAGGACATTGAAAAGGATGCTGATGATATTCTAGGTCTGCGAAACATGACAGCTGATACTATTAGCAGACTAGCTAAAGGTCTGGAACCAAGAACAAGAAGAATGTTCTGCAGGATTAACAATCCAGCTTATGTTGCTCCTGAGAATGACGCATGGAGACACGACAACAGTAACTCAGAGAATGAAGATCATAAGATGAGTGAAATGGTTGAGAAGAAACTCCGTTTTTGGTTTGTGAAATATGGCAAAAGGAAGAGAACTCTGAAGACATCTCCAGTTGTAACTATTCCTAAGGAGCCAATGCCGAAGACTCTTTTTAAGGGTATAGTGAAAGGGGGAGTCATAAGAGAGGCTAGATCTTTAAATTGTTATATTATTCTAATGAATGCTTCAATACTTGTTTTGCAGGGCCTTCAAAGGAGTCACAATCAAGTTTGATAGATGAGCCTGTGGTGGATCCAACTGATATATCACAACAAGGCATTGATTTGACAAAGGCGACATTTGAGTAGTACATAATGATTACTGAAGAATCAATTGCAAAAGATCAAAGCAAAAGTGTTCAAACTGAAAATGTCAAAGAAAAAGAGCCTGAAGGTGTTGCTCGTGATGATTCTAGTGAAGCAGATGATGAATCAACTGAGACAGAGACAGAGCTTGATATGGCAACAACTGGTTGTGGAAAAGCTCAGTTGAAAAAGAAGCCCAAAAAGAAAAAGAAAGGATCTGACGATGATGATACTACTTATATGCCAACTGGTGAAGAGAAAAAGAAACTGAGAATAAAGCGTAAAGCAGTTCAGTCAGGAATTATTCCAAGGAATGTACGTGCAAAGAAAAGTGGTGCTACATTGCCTAAAGATCAAGGTGGCAAGAGTGAAAAACATGTTACAACTTCTAAAGGGCCTGAAGCAGAAAAAGTTCAAAGTGTTGAGATTCCCAAAGAGCTTGAAGTACAAAGTGTTGAAGTGCCAGAAGTTGAGGTTCAGAAAAATATTGGTGATGATGATTATGTTGAAGTTAGGGTAGCTACATCTCCACCACCACCACCACCACCACAAGATCAACCTATTCCAGAAAGTGGTGAATCTTCAAGACCAAAGAAAACAGTTTTTCCTAATCTGTTTGAAGATCTTCCTCATGCTAGTGGGGAATATAAAGATGATCTAATTTTTTATGATGATTTTAATATGTTTAATAATGCGGTTATGAAAGCATTGGAGAAGAAAGTTAGTGAACTTGAGAAAGAAAAGGCCAAAGCTGAAGCTGATCGTGATGAGTTAAAGAAAAAGCTTGAAGAGCTGATGAAAGAAAATGAAGAGATAAAGACCGTCATGATCAAGCAAGCAAAGCAGATAAAAACAATGGAAGGTGATGTTGAAGATAATGCAAAGCTCTTTGAGGTTCTACAATCAGAGATTTCTGATCTGCATGTAAAAATGCGAAGCTCAATGATCTAAACAAGACGCTGAATCAGATGAAAAGTGAACTTCATGAAGTGTCGGCCAATGAATTCAAAACGATGAAGCTTGAGATGGAAGCAATGAAGGCTGATAAAGTTATGAAGGATGAACAGCTCAACATGCTATACACAGTGATGGAAAGTCATTTGTGCATCGATGTTCATTCTGTCTTCAATAACATTGAGATCAAATAGGCCGAAGAGCGAAGAATTGAAAGAGAAAGAAGGTTAGCTGAAGAAGCTACACAAAGAATAAAAGAAGCTATCATAGAGACTCAAGAAGCTAGTGGATATTCGAGCCAAGTTGATGTTGATATGGTTGATGTTGAAGCTGATCATGATCAAAGCTTCATTCTTGGTGAATCTTCTCCTCTATCTTACAACTTTGAAGATATTGTTCGCCGAGTGAAAGTTACCCAAAGGAAAAAGAAGTCAAAAGAACAAAAACTGTTTTTGTTGCGATGGAAAGAAGAAGAGAAGGTAGTTGTAGAGGAAGAGGAAGAAGAGAAAGAAGATGAAGAGATGGATTACTGGATGGATCAAATTTGAAAACTACGATCCGATGAATGATAAAGATGATGATGAAGACCAAGGCTCGTCTGGTTTACTCATTGTGAATCCTTCAGTTCAACAGAAGATTGATGATCTTATGAATGACGAGATCAACGAACAGGAGGAGGATCATCATCAAGAGTCTTCTTCGTCAGGTAAACAACATGTCGACCAAGTATTCCTCATACAACCGACTGTCATATATTTACATGCTCATTTTGAGGGGGAGTTAGAGGTGCCTAGGTCAAGGCCAGAGATGTTAGAAGAGTTGGGGTTAGACGATGGTAGGTTTAAGTTTGATATAGAAGATAAGATACCTTCGTCACCTGAAAGAGAGTATGAGTTTAAGTATGCTCAGGAAGCTGATAAGTATAATGATGTGATTGTTGAAGAAGCCTCTGATTCGTCTGATGAAGAAACGGATTTTCATTATGCTGGTGTTGATGAAACGTTTCCTTCACTAGCTGAAATGTTTAAAGATCAAAATGAAGACAAAGTCAGAAGGAAGATTGTAGAGAAGATAACAACGGAAGGTGTTCCGAGAACCATTCCAAGAGAAAATCTTGCAGAAGAGAGGAAGAAGTGGTTCAAGGTGATGCCTAAGGAGAAAAAGTTTATAAGGCCGCTTCAGTACTTTACGCATGATGCAAATATTTCTTGGGGAGACATTCTGTCTTGGGGCTATCTGGAAGATTTACAAGTGTATGTTATTAGACGGGAGCAAGGGGTACAATATTTTGAATTCTTGTCAGATATAAAGACCCTTCCGTGGTGGGATATTGATGAATTGGTCCAAACAAAGAACATCAAGCAGTTTTATTATGGCTTGGATGTAAAACAACATGACCAACACTTGTGGGATTATGTAAAGCAAAAATCAAAGGAAAGATATCTAGATTGGAAGCCTTAGTATCCAAAGCAGATCGTTACTATCCTGGAGAATGGTGAGAAAGATATCACTTTGGATGTCAAGCCGCCGAGGTGCTTAAAGAATATGCCGCTTCGTGCTATGGAATAAGATTTTTATGAAGACTTTCAGGGATGGTTGTATAATGAAAGCACAACGGAAGTAGTGATCTCCTTATTTGATAAATCAAAGGGTGAAGCAAGAAGAATATGTGTGCTAGACTCGATGTGGCTAGTGAACTGCTCGAAGAAGGATATCGATTGCTTGTTTTACAACAAGATTGTATACGAGAAATGTGATAAAGTTCAAGCAATGCAATATCAGAAAATTGTGGATGTGTGCTTTGCTAAAGACATCAACTCTGGGAGGTACTGGAAGTCTAACTGGAGAGATCCAAAGATTGATGAATTCTTGAAGAAGTACAAGCGTGAGCAGAGATTTAAAGCGATTGCTGAGAAAGCTGCAAGGCTTGGTAGGTACAAACTGATGAGACCACCTCCAACTGACCAGACACCGATTGAGAAGGAAGAAAACAAGATACCACACTAGGATAGAAAGCGCGACGGTGATCCAGAGTACAGAAAGTACTGGAATGAAGTTGGTAGGCCGCTCAGAAGGAAGATGCTGGAAGAAAAAGCTGAACAGAGAAGGCAGAGAGCTAAAGAACGAAGACGCGGCAAGAAATATTAAAGACTATGCTGGAAGGAACTATAGCTACATCCAAGGGGGGGGTATGTTAGTTCATATGTCTGTAGCTTCCATCAGCATAGAGTCTTATTTTATACTGTTTATGTCTTTTGTGTATTTGTATGTAATTGTATGTATGTATATCGACAACTCATGGAATGGCACTTATCTGTAAAAGTGGATCCGTCGTTGACTGATGTCATCTGATCGGATGGCCATCCGATCAGTTCACCATCCGATCGGGTGACACTTAACCTCCCTGATGTTGCCTATAAATAGCAAGCTATGTCTTGTTATTTAAAACCTTTGCTGATCTTGTAAGGAACCTCTACCAGTCTGAGATTCTACCGGTGCTCTTGTACTTTCACAATCATTCTAATAGAAAATCAGATGAGTTTAAATGTTGAACCTGTTGTTGTTGATTCTGTGACACGATCAAGGGATTCCGCACCGTGATCCTGATCGATACAACCACGTTCGAGACGAACAGATCCTGATCACAACAGCCTAACACAAGAAAGGTCCCTGAATTATCAAACTGATGCTGAAAATGAAGTTTCTGTCCAGATGAGGTGGTGACGTGGCACCACAGTACAACCCCTAGGCTGTGGCGTGACGCGAGGGTGTGGGCTGCAACTTTCAGAAGTTAGCAGAAACAGCCCCTGCACACTCTAACTTGCATTTTCGACGTATTTAACCTTTGTTCAGCCATTTTCAAGGCTCTACAAGGTCGTCAAAGTATAGGGGACATGAAATATGCTCAGAAATATCACGGATGTCTGTTCGTTTGGTCGTACGATCGCGTTGTTCGGTTAATTACGACGAAACTCGTACGGACCCGAAAACGATCCAAATTAAGCGACGAATGGTATTTTTGCATTCCGATCACTAAAATAAAATATTTTAGTGTCTACCAAAATTTTTGGATGTCCGGGTGTGGTCATAACGTAAGATATGCGCGTAAATGCAAACTTACGCCGTTTTTTACGCTTTTAGACCCTATTTGATCAAATAAGCGTATTCTCCCATACCGAACCACTCAAAGCTTATTTCTAAGCTATTTTAAGGTTATTTATGGTATGCTTAGCTTATGATCATAATCCAGAATGTACGTTGCCATACAAAACGACAGACTTTTGCAGTTTGACGTAAATAGTCCCTGTGAGCGAATAAACTTGTTTTTGCCATACCAAACCCTTTAAAACATATTTCTAAGTTATGTAAAGGTTATTTAAGGTATGTTAAGCTTATGTCACTATTCTAGATTGTTTTTCGCATTAAACTGATTACGTTTACGCATCAGTTTGTGTATAACTTTCCAGAAAGCGATATAGAGAGATCAAACAAAAATCGAAACGCGCAAAATGTCAAACATAAATAACAAATATTGGGATCAAAACACATTGTTTTATTGATATTGAATTGTTCAGAGTTTGTACGATGATTACTCAAGCACAGATGTCACAGTCTCCCCTACTTTAGGAAATTTCGTCCCGGAATTTATTTAGAGGAAACTTGTGAGAATAGATGTGGATATTTCGCTTTCATTTGATCTTCACGTTCCCAAGTAAATTCTGGGCCATGTTTAGATTCCCAACGAACTTTGACAATAGGTATGCGCTTGTGTTTGAGCTTTTTGACTTCGCGGTCCATGATTTCCACAAGTTTCTCAACGAAGTGCATCGTGTTATCAACACGAATTTCATCAAGTGGTATGTGGAGGTTCTCATCTGCTAAACACTTTTTGAGATTGGACACGTGAAAAGTTGGATGAACATTTCCAAGTTCAGGAGGTAGCTCTAATCTGTAGGCTACTTTTACGATTCTTTCAACGATCTTGAATGGTCCAACATAGCGTGGTGCAAGTTTTCCTTTCTTTCCAAATCGGATTACTCCTTTCCAAGGGGATACCTTGAGTAGGACGTGATCACCGACTTGAAATTCTAAGGGCTTGCGTCGTCGATCCGCGTAACTCTTTTGACGGCTTTTAGCTATCTGTAGGTTATCGCGAATCTTCTTGACCTTATCTGTAGTCTCTAGAATGAGTTCAGGTCTAGTAAGCTGAGCTTCACCTATCTCATTCCAGCAGACTGGTGAACGACATTTTCGACCGTATAAAGCTTCGAAAGGAGCCATGTTGATGTTAGAGATATAACTATTGTTGTAGGAGAATTCGATCAATGGTAGATGCGAATCCCAACTACCACCAAAATCAATCACACAAGCTCTAAGCATATCCTCCTGTGTCTGGATTGTTCTCTCAGATTGACCATCCGTTTGAGGATGATACGCTATGCTCAAATTAAGTTGGGTTCCCATGGCAGATTGCATGGTTCTCCAAAAGTGAGACGAGAATCGAGCATCTCTGTCAGATATAATGTTCAAAGGAAGACTATATCGAGATACAATCTCATCTACATAGATTTTAGTAAGCTTGTCAGCAGATAGATCCTCACGGATTGGTAAGAAATGTGCTGACCTTGTAAGACGATCAACAACTACCCAAATGGTGTCATGACCTCTTTTAGTTCGTGGCAGCTTGGTAATGAGATCCAAAGCAATGTTTTCCCATTTCTAAACTAGTATCTCTGGTTGCTCCAATAATCCAGAGGGATGTTGATGTTCTGCCTTAACCTTGAGACAAGTAAGGCATTTCGAAACATATAAGGCAATGTCTTTCTTCATACCCGGCCACCAATATTGGGTTCGAAGATCTTTATACATTTTATCTGCACCAGGATGAATAGAATAACAAGACTTGTGTGCTTCATCCATTAGCAAGGTGCGAAGATTGTCTTGACTTGGGACCCACAAACGACCCATGAAATAAAATAGTCCAAAGTCTTTTAGTTAAAGCTTAGGTTTAAGATGATATGGTAATTCTTTACCCATCAAACCTTGTGTAACACAAGTATGTTGAGCCTGAGAAATGCGGGTTTGAATATCAGATCGAACCTGAACACAGTGAAGCTTGACACGTTCCTTATGACTCAATGCGTAAGCCACGACATTCGCCTTACCAGGATGGTAGCGAATTTCGCAATCGTAGTCGTTTAGAAGTTCAACCCAACATCGTTGCCTCATGTTAAGTTCTTTCTGATTGAAAATGTGCTGGAGACTTTTGTGGTCAGTAAACACCACACACTTCGTACCATACAGGTAGTGTCTCCAGATTTTGAGAGCAAAAACTACCACACCTAACTCAAGATCTTGAGTCGTGTAGTTTTTCTGGTGAACCTTTAGCTGTCTTGATGCATAGGCTATGACTTTGTTTCTTTGCATGAGAACACAGCCAAGACCTAAATTAGATGCATCACAGTATACAACAAAATCGTCGTTGCCCTCAGGTAAAGATAGAATAGGTGCATCACAGAGCTTCTGTTTCAAGGTCAGAAAAGCTTCTTCCTGTTTGGGTCCCCACTCAAAAGGTTTATTCTTTTGAGTTAAAGCAATGAGAGGAACCGCAATCTTGGAGAAGTTTGCAATGAAACGACGGTAATAACCCGCTAGACCAAGAAATGAACGAACCTCGGTAGGAGTAGTAGGTGTATCCCAATCCTTAATCGCACTGATTTTGGCGGAATCTACATGGATACCTCGTTCATTGATGATGTGCCCCAAAAATTGAACTTCCTTAAGCTAGAATTCGCACTTGGAGAATTTGGCGAAAAGCTGTTCTTTCTTTAGGAGCTCCATTGTAAGACGGAGATGTTGTTCATGATCAGCTCGAGTCTTAGAATAGAACAGAATGTCGTCAATGAAAACAATGATGAACTTATCCAAATAAGGCTTACAAACCCTATTCATCAAGTCCATGAAATAAGCAGGAGCATTAGTTAAACCGAAAGTCATAACAGTAAACTCGTAATGCCCATATCTTGTACGGAAAGCTGTCTTGGGAATATCTTCTTCGAGTACACGAAGCTGATGATATCCAGAACGCAGATCAATCTTTGAAAAGCAAGTAGTGCCCTGTAGCTGATCAAAGAGATCATCAATGCGAGGTAGGGGATATCGATTCTTGATGGTAAGTTTGTTGAGCTCACGGTAATCGATACACATTCGGAAAGATCCATCTTTCTTTTTCACGAATAGGACAGGAGCGCCCTAAGGTGAAAAGCTCGGACGAATGAATCCTTTGTCAGAAAGCTCTTGAAGCAGCTTAGATAACTCTTGCATCTCAAACGGTGCAAGACGATAAGGTGACTTAGCAATAGGATTTGCAACAGGTACAAGATCGATACGGAACTCAACTTGGCGTCCAGGGGGTAAACCAGGTAATTCTTCAGGAAATACCTCAGGGTAATCCCGAACAACAGGGATATCTTGAATAGTCTTACCCTTGACTTTCTCCTCTACGACATGTGCCAAGAAGGTGACATATTTCTTTCGTAGGTATTTGTGGGCTTGGGTACAGGACATGAGCTTAAGACTACTAATGGGTTTCTCCCCACGAACTTCTAAGATCTCACCAGTCGAAAGCGGTATACGGACAATTTTCTCAAAACAGACCACCTCTGCATGGTATTTGGCTAACCAATCCATTCCCACAATAACATCGAAGCTCCCCAGTTGCATCGGCGTGAGGTCAATAGGAAAACGATGGTTATTAAGGTTCAACTGGCAATTTCGAAGAACAGAGTCGAGTACAACGGGTTCACCACTAGCTACTTCTACTGTCAAGGGCTTTCCTAGTTTTGTTCTAGTCATCGAAAGCAAAAGCTCAAAAGCTAAGGACATAAAACTCTTATCGGCACCCGAATCAAATAGAACAGAAGCAGGTTGGTTGTTAACAAAGAACGTACCGTTCACCACTTCATTATCTGCGCGTGCCTCATTTGCGTTCATGTTAAAGACTCTCTCACGAGCCTGAGCCTGATTTGCCAACTTCAGGAAATTGTTCCTGTAGTGGGTCAGATCCCCACAGTTGTAACATGAACCAGGCGGATAGTGAGGTCGTGCAGGATTTTGGGCAGGGTTTTGTGTAGCTTGGTTTTGGTTAGGAGCAAAGCGGCAGGTATTAGCAAGATGGCCCGATTTACCACAGTTTGTGCAGATGAGGCACTGCACTTGTGGTTGGTGATGGCTGTTACATCTGTTGCATAGAGGTGCATTCCCAGCGTACTGCCTCTTGGCAACAGGTTGTGTAGGAGCTGCCTGTTGTGCCACCACAACAAAATTCTTGGAAGCCTTACGCTTCCTTGATTTCTTTGAAGTCTCGGCAACCTTCTTACCCTGCTGTTTCTCACTCTTGTCAGTGTGTTTCTTGTCACCTTTCCTGGGAGTTTACCCTTTTTGACTTGAGAGTCAGTTCGGGTTGCAGCTAGCTCAATGGCCTGTCGGACGGTAGTAGGGTTGCTGCCAGTGACAATATCCTAAACAGGATCTGGCAAACCATCAATGTATTTCTCAATAGCCTTATCCAAAGGTGTGACCATTGTAGGACAGAGCAAGCTTAACTCCTCGTATCTATCAGTGTACGCAGGGTGTTCACCACTGTCTTGTTTCAGGTCATGGAACTCATTTTCTAAGGCCCTCTGCTCGTGACGAGCGCAGCACTCTCTCATGATAAGAGCTCTAAGTTCCTCCCATGTCTGACCCAAAGCAACCTCAGCACCTCGATCTCTCATTAACCCATTCCACCAGGTGAGAGCCCTCTTTTGGAATACACTCGAAGCGAACTCGACCTTACGGTTGTTCGGACACTGAACATGGCGAAAGGTGCTCCCAAGACTCTCAAACCACTGTAGGAGCCCAGTTTCTCCTTCAGAACCACTAAACTTGAGCGGTTTAGCCGAGTTAAAACTTTTGAAATTGCACGGAGCAGGTGCATTATTGTTATTGTTGGCTTGGTTGATTTGAGTAATGAGATTAGGTAGCATAGCAGCCATCTGCTGTGGTATAATAGCCGCCAGTTCGGCATTGGGTTGTTGAACGTTACGTCGAGGAGGCATTCTAAAAGAGGAAACATGAGAGAAAAAGAGTGAGATGATGTGAAAAAAAATGAGATGTCATAAATATCGACAAAATGTAAGGATGGTGGTTATTTGTTCGTTACCTCATAACAAACAGTCGACACATAGTGACAAATCAAAGTAAATGAGTCATAATAATGTATCACCGAAGACATGCTCGCCTATAAGTGGACACTCACCCCAAGAGTTCCCAGGTAAGAGTGACTGGTCCGATACTGCGGATTTGTACGAACACTCTAGCCTTAGACAGAAAACTCATGGTACAGGCATCCACCCTTCCAGTTTGCACGTGTTCACATTATTTAGACCAAAACGTTGACAAGATTTTGAAAACTCGGATGGCACCTGGCCAAAAGAAATCATCTAAGGATAGATGATTGATTTCAAAATCATTTTGGAAATTTGTGTTCATGTTTTGGTAATCACCTAAGGCTAGGTGATGTGTATTGTTTTAAGATCTAAACACAAGATAACTTGTGTTAGGGTCCTAGAAAAGTTATAGTCTAGGTCAAAGCATTACTAATAACCTAATTCCCTATAACCATTGGCTCTGATACCAACTCTTCTATCACACCCCGACCGCGTAAAACAACAAACCGTGGCGGAAACGTCGGGGAGTGGAGCGACAGAATTATTGTTCCACAACCATCGTAATTAAAATTTTGTATTATTAGAATTTAAAGTTTACATTGTCTTGAAATTTAAGAAAACATAACATAATTAACTATCTTTTAAGTCACTAAGGCCCAAGTCCGCCTAAGTGTAGCATGATCAATCTCAAGCATTAGCTCCTGAAACACATGTGAAAATAGGTACGTCAACATAAAAATGCCTGTGAGATACATAGGTTTTGTTTATGCAGGATTCATGACTTGTAGTTAAAAGAAATGTTTAACAAAAGTAGTCATGAACCTTGTAAATTGTTTTCTCTTATAAAATCATATGAAAATCAAATAATGTAAAAGAAAATAATGCATGGTTAAATAAATAACCAAGTAATATGAATTTGTGTAAAACGTTCCATTTGTAAAACAATGTCTGTCTTTGTAAAAATGTATCATGTCTTTGTTAAGTGGTTTAAATAACGTTGCGATGTATGATATCATAAAAGCACTTATATATAGGAAGTACCAGCGGCGTATCCACCATGCTTTTATCATATAACACATCGCCTCGTTATGTAAATCACTTATCAATAACCACCCAAAATGTCTTGTTTAAACAATGTGAAAATGTTTATGTATAAACAATGTTCATGTGTCAAATGTAAACCATGCTTTATATAATCAAACGTTACGTATGGCAAGTAAATTATCTACTTAAACCATATGTAAAATGTACAAAACAATATTTTTGAATAAACCTAAGTTTAAACCAAAGGTTATGTTTTGCAGAAAACAATGCTTTATGATTACATACATTTATGCAGTAATGTTAATCGCATACATTCAAGCCTTGCGACTGTTTGGACAAACCCTTAATCGAATTAAAGGTTTATCAGTTTATGTATATCGGATTCTGCCATTCCCTACTTCCAAACAAACCTAGGAAGTCAAGAACGGGATTTGTCAAGTCCTATGGTACCATTACATACTACCGAGCGGCGTGATCAATGTTAATGAATGTATTATTGTCCCGATTAAACACACCAAATGTCATAACCAATGTAGCATGTGAAAACCATGTACTAAGCATGTTAAGTAAACATACATAGTAGAAATGTTCTTGAAATCAATGTGCTAGCATGCTAAGTAAACATACATAGCAGAAATGTTTATGAAATCAATGTGCTAGCATGCTAAGTAAACATACATAGCAAAAATGTTTATGAAATCAATGTGCTAGCATGCTCAATAAACATACATAGCAAAAAATGTTTATAAAATCAATGTGCTAGCATGCTCAGTAAACATACATAGCAAAACACAATGGGAAATCATGTACTATATGTGTACTAGGTGAACATAGCATGTATATGTCATAAAAGCAATGAAAGCATGAAAGTAACATGTAAGCACAAGTGTTTCACCCCAAAATATTTGAAAGTGGTAAAAGTGGGGACTATGTACTCACTTGGGTTGCTTATTAGTCTTGAGAATAAGACCAAATAAAGCTTCAAGGATCACGGAATCAACACGACACCTAGTATAGGTAACTACGTTAATTAACGGATCCTAAATCGGGAGAAAGGATAGAATGTAATTCTATAAATCAAATGAGTATTTGAACTCATATGGCATGACTTAATAGAGCTAACATTCTGATTAGAAACTTAATCTAAGTGCTTTTGACCCGTTTCGACTCGTTACGGTAGTTTAAGCTATTATAACGCGTCGTTTGCGTAAACCTAAGGTCGGATGGTTATCTATGTCCTAAGTTAAGTCTTACATGCCCAATTATGCCTAAACATGTAACTAAATCAGTTTATATGTCAAAAACTTGATCACATATGCAAAATATGAATTTATGCTTAAGGGCATTTTGGTCATTTTCTATGGGCATGTAAACTATTTAACAAATAACTAACCAACCTAAGTGATCATAAGGTATAACCTCAATAGGTTATTCCCTATGCAACTATGATCACTAAATAAGCTTGGTCGGATCCTAATGATCGACCAAACGGGTCGGGTTCGAAAGTCTAAGCGGTTGTTTAGACCGCTTAACTTACAACCCTAAACAAGCACTAAACTAGTAGTGATGAGTTAAACATGTCAAAACATGTTTAACTAACTTAGAAAACTGATTTGGTATCAAAACAAAGGGTTTTGATACCCGAAAATAGTTTCGTTGCAAAATGCGCGTAAATACGCATTTTGACCGAAATTTTCACTCGTCACTACACCTAGTCAACGTGGTAATCGGTAGGTATAATCGCTAAGGATTATATCCATCGTGATTACAATCACGTTGCAAAGTTCAATTGAACTTTGACTTGACCAATTGATGGTCAAAACCAAAAGTCAAACTGTTGGTCAAACAGTTTGACTTTCAGCTATAAATAGCTGAAAATAACTACTAAGCCATGAAAGAACACTTACAAGGTGTTCCAAGGCTAGAAGGATGATATTAGAACTTAGGTAGGTGGCTCCTTAGCAGGAATTCCTCCACTTAGAGTTCAAATATGAGAATGAGCAAGGAATGAGGAAGATAGGATGGGTATTTATACTTATGGAGGATGAACAAGATCATTACAAGTGTTTATTTGGCCTCTAAGTAATGAATCTCAGCCATATAAGTGTTTAGGGACAGCTAGCATGACTTGGAGGGGTGTTAACTTTCTCATCACACAAAGAAATTGCAAGAAAGGTCCCTGAATTATCAAACTGATGCTGAAAATGAAGTTTCTGTCCAGATGAGGTGGTGGTGTGGTGCCATAGCACAACCCCTAGGCTGTGGCACGATGCGAGGGTGTGGGCTGCAACTTTCAGAATTTGGCAGAAACAGCCCCTGCACACTCTAACTTTCATTTTCGACGTATTTAACCTCCGTTAAGCCATTTTCAAGGCTCTACAAGGTCGTCAAAGTATAGGGGACATGAAATATGCTCAGAAATATCACGGATGTCGGTTCGTTTGGTCGTACGGTCGCGTTGTTCGGTTAATTACGACGAAACTCGTAGGGACGCAAAAATGATCCAAATTAAGTGACGACTGGTATTTTTGCATTCCGATCACTAAAATAAAATATTTTAGTGTCTACAAAAATTTTTGGATGTCCGGGTGTGGTCAGAAAGTAAGATATGCGCGTAAATGCAAACTTACGCCGTTTTTGACGCTTTTAGACCATGTTTGATCAAATAAGCGTATTCTCGCAAACCGAACCACTCAAAGCTTATTTCTAAGCTATGTTAAGGTTATTTATGGTATGATTAGCTTATGGTCATCTTCTAGAATGTACGTTGCCATACAAAATGGCAGACTTTTGCAGTTTGATGCAAATAGTCCCTGTGAGCGAATAAACTGGTTTTTGCCGTACCAAACCCTTTAAAACTTATTTCTAAGTTATGTAAATGTTATTTAAGGTATGTTAAGCTTATTTCACTGTTCCAGAGTGTTTTTCACGTTAAACTGGTTATGTTTACGCATCAGTTTGCGTATAACTTTCTAGAAAGCGATATAGAGTTCAAGATCAAACAAAAATCAAAACGCGCAAAATGTTAAACATAAATAACAAATATTGGGCTCAAAACACATTGTTTTATTGATATTGAATTGTTCGGAGTTTGTTCGATGATTACTCAAGCACAGATGTCACAAGAATTATTGCCGGAAAGAACATGGGTGGGCTTGGTGTAAGGGGATCCGCGAGATGAACTTGGCACTATTAGTGAAATGGAGTTGGAGGTTAAAAGAAGGCCCGAATCAACTATGGGTAAAGGTATTAATTCATTTCATCAGAATAGGAGGGTAATATAAAGTTTTCCAATAAAGAAAACAATATCGGGGGTCTGAAGAACGATTGTGGGGGTGGAAGAGGATTTTAAAAAGATCGGCATCGATGTACAACATTGTCTCAGAAGCAAAGCTGGGTCTGCGAATAAAACGTTTTTATAGTTAGAGGTATGGGCATCACACAGACCTCTAAAAGAGGAGTGCCCACTTATCTACGAGCTGGCAAAGAATAAGAAAGCATTAGTAGAACAAAACTACAAAGTGAATTAAGGTGGAACGCTTTAGGATTGGCAGTGGTGCAGGGTGCCAAACAACGACGAAGAGGGGAGCAAAATGGCAGATCTAAATGGTGTTTGTTTTTTCAGATGTAAAAGGTCTGTAGTTTGCGGACCACATCTACAGACGTCTGCACGAGAAGAGGTGGACCAAAACTCAGCAATCTGCGGGAAATAGGTCTAAAAAATAAAACCTCGTTTCATCATTTCACCGTCAATACAAAAAGTGCATTACTCATGAGAGTTGAAACTGATATACATGTTCAATGTTTTTAATTCAACAACTTCAATCAATTAGCATGATCGAACACTAGAATACCTTGTAATTTAAATCCATAATCTACAACCATACAGTATCATTTATCAACTAGGAATTTAAATCCAATTTATGTATTACATCGAATGGATTTGAGATGTATTATATCGAAATTGTTCAACCACCTCAGAACCTTGCCTGAACCAAAAACTCCAATTTGATGTATTCGAGATGGCGTTTATTACACCTACATATTACACCCAGATTTATTCAAGTCCATATAGTATCCAATTGAACCTATTAATACATTGATTCCGTCAAGTATATAAGTGTTCCGGTGACAGAGGTGGCTCCTAGCCGTCCAAATAGGAGCCAGACGAGTGGTGGAATTCACTATGGATCTTGTTTTTCTGATCAACCGCCTCTACTGCCGTCTCCAGCCGACTACCCACAACCTTCAAACACCACGTCGTCACCTCAATTTCTACTAAGGTTAACAATTAACAACCGGTGGTGAAGAACTGTTGTCTGCCGGAAGAAATGTTGATCGGCGGATTGTAGTTCATAATTGTGGTTCTTCAATGAAAAAAACCCTAACCCTAATTGCAGATTTGTAGATGATAAACTCTTGTTCAAGTATCTCTTTTGGGGGTTTATGTAGGTGTTTGGTTTGAGAAGAGGTGGGAAGACATTGTACCATGTCTGCGTGGGGAAGAGGACGCACAGAGGTTTGAAGACATTTTTTAATGAAATGTCTTCTTAAAAATAAACAATCTGCAGAGCTAAACGTCCGCACATGGTTGGCGTGGCGCAGATAAGAGGCCAGAAGAGGTTTTTGTGAAAAAACAAACACCCCCATAGTGTCGCTACAAGTACTTAGACTAGATAATACTTTTATGAATACATAATTTTTGTACTTTAAAATCTAAACCCCGAATCTAATTACTTCTTAAACGTCGTAGAAACTTACCCTTGATTCCTTATTCATAAACAACTCCTCACCCACGGATAATCGGAAAGCTTTGCAATATTGTGAGTATACTCGACGCCTTTTTTACCGTTTTTTCACTTTTTTGTTGCAACATGTTTACATATACAAAACACACTCAACATACATATTTTTATGCAATCATACAAACAATCCAATACATGCTTACTAATATGTTATGCTTGAATCTTTATTCTAGGGTTGTTCGTTTTGTGATAAACTTGTCATTAACTTCGTACGAGCCTACCCTTAACATGTATTACGCTATAGGAGTAGCGCACCGCCCGTGAACGTGAGGTCTTGTTAACTCATTCATACTTACGTTAAACATTGGGTTGACTTGCTTGTTCACATGCCAGTTTATACGTTAATCTTACTAACTAGGTTTGCCTTGTGGATTATTCTCTTTTGTATACTTATATGCTAGTACACCAAAACTTGTATGCTCGCCAATACTTTTTGTATTGAACTATACTTTAAAACATGATGCAGGATTATGATGATGATGATAATGCACGGAACTTAGTAGGATGCCTAGAAACGCACTTTAAAGCTTTAATACTTGTTGTAATGTAATTCATTTTGTTTTAACTTGTTGTATTCGATTTCAAACAATGTAATTAATTCATTTTGTTTTAACTTGTTGTATTCCATTTACGGAAATTCGTATTGCTTTAATCATAATATAACTGGGTTATTTTTATTTAAATTATGCATTTATTATAGGCCCTTGTTTTACATTTACCTTATTCACATGTTTGGTACGTATCCTTCGTTCAGGTAAACATGTACTTATTTTACACGCAAACGATTGAAAATATGTTTTTTTATACATGTTATATATGTAAATAGTTGATTATACATTTATAATACTTAATCTATACTTCTATACTTGTTTAATACTTAAACATATTCTAATTATTCATAAAATGACCTAAATTATACCTAATACCAAACATTAGGGACCATAATTGTCAAAACCTGAAAGTTGTTCGGCCAAGACCGGCCGCGACATGAGACAGGTGCGGTTTACACTTCCACGACCCGCGGACGAGGTCCAATCCGCACAGCCCCTTATCCAGCGCGTTTATTGGTCCGTTTTCACCGTCTAACTCCCCCCTAATTGTCTTAAACACCTAACTAGCCCACCCTCTTAAATGCCTAAACCCTAATACCCCACTATAAATACAAGTCTTCCACACACTCCCAACCCTGTACACTCTCCCAAATCACTTTCAAAGTCCCAGAATTCATCCAAATCTCCAAGTGTTGGCAGATTTTGCTCAAAAACAGTGAGTTTTGAGCACTTTTCTTCTAATTTTCTTCATGTTTTCTTGTAGCAATCTACTTGGATGACCTTCAAGGATGTTATCCAAGATTCACCAAGGTGTAATCAGGTGATACATCACTTACATAAGGCTCCAAAGTGAGATTTACTTTCTGATTTATAGAAACATATGCAAACTCACTTTTCTTCAACTTTTCTTCATCATTTCTTCTTCCACAAAGTTTGGAACACCTCTAGGAATGTTTCCACAGGTTTACCATCGTAAACTAAGGTGGAACAACACCAATTTGAGGCCCAAACTTTCTGTTTTGGAAGAAACTTGGTTAACTTTTACGAAACTTATCTTTTTATGCTTGAATCTTGTACCTAGCGACCTCCTAAACCCATCAATGGATGTGGAACTTGTTAGAGTTGATTCTTACAAGTTTAGAGGTATAAACAACATCTAAACTTGTTGTTTTAATAGGGTTTATTACAACCCACAAGTGTTGAAGTCACATAAGTTTACCGTAGTTCATATGGAGAGACTTATGTTTGATACAAGTGTGAACATTGGATGCTTTGGCAATCCTAACTTGGTTCCACACCTCACTTGATGATTTAATTGTTAACGTATTGGTTAGTTATTTGTTCCTTGTTATTCATGACCCTCCGAATCATCCTTGTGATGATTTTTGTAGTGGTGAATCATACAAAGAGGTTGATCCTCCATGCTTGACTTACATGATAATATATGACAATCTATGATGGACTTAGCTTAGATTATTAATATAACTATATAAATATACATACATACATACATACATATATATATATATATATATATATATGAACCTGGCCACGTTTGTGATAATAATCGGTTTATGGTTATTCTTCATAAACTAAGGCTAACTTATCTACGATTCTAAGTCACTTGTTGTCGATTCTAATGGAAAACTAGGACCCATGAAATCACATACAACTTAGTGTCACTACGAGTACTTAGACTAGATAATACTTTTTGAATATATACTTTTTGTACTTTAAACTCTAAACCCCGAATCTAATTACTTCTTAAAGATAATAGAACCTTACCCATAATTCCTTATTCATAAACCAGTGTTGCAGAAGTCGCTAGGCGGAACCTAGTCGGCCAACGAGGGAGTTGGGTGTACTCGGAGTACTCGGGGTGTACTCGGAGAGTACTCGGACATGGTAAATATCAAGAAAATTAATTATTGGATAATATATATATACACTACTTTCCCTTTTGCCGATTTTCTAAACTTACAAGCCTCTCATTCATCACTATTAAACATTTGTTTCAGTTGGGCCTTCTTATCTGCCAAGCTTTGCAAAGTGAGAAATGCGGAAGCAAATCTCGTGACTCCCGGCCGATTTTGACTGACTTTGATCGTCGGCGAGTAGTTGGGTCCGCCTAGGAGAAAGTCGCCTCGGATGTGTTCCGAGGACCGAATACTCGGCGATTCCAAGGCCTTGGAATCCGACTTTTACAACACTGTCATAAACAACTCGTCACCCACGGATAATCGGAAAGCTTTGCAATATTGTGAGTACACTCGACGCGACGCCCTTTTTACCTTTTTTACACTTTTTGGGTGCAACATGTTTACATATACAAAACACAATCAACATACATATTTTTATGCAATCATACAAACAATCCAATACATGCTTACTAATATGTTATGCTTGATTCATTATTCTGGGGTTGTTCGTTTTGTGAAAAACTTATCATTAACTTCATACGAGCCTACCCTTAACATGTATAGCGGCTATAGGAGTAATGCACCGCCCGGGAACGTGAGGTCCTGTTAAGTCATTCATACTTGTGTTAAACCTTGGGTTGACTTGTTTGTTCAGATGATAGTTTATACGTTAATCTTGATAACTAGGTTTGACATATGGATTGTTCTCTTTTATATATTTATATGCTGGTACACCAAAACTTGTATGCTCGCCAATACTTTTTGTATTGAACTATACTTTAAAACATGTTGCAGGATGATGATGATGATGATGATGATGATGCACGTAACTTAGTAGGATGCGTAGAAACACACTTTAAAGCTTTAATATTTGTTGCACTGTAATTCATTTTTTTTCAACTTGTTGTATTCGATTTCAAACAATGTAATTAATTATTTTAGCAATAAAATGAAATTTATTATTAAATACATGTCACAATTTAGTGTTATGAAGTCTCGAGCAATATTTTTTGTCTAACTCCGATGTTTCCACCATCGGTTGGGGTGTGACAGAGTCACACCGTGTCAAAAACAGAGCTAAGGTGAATGAGATATTGATGCTCAAAGTTTGGTGTTTGAAACAGACAATGTTGAAATATTGAAATGGAATGGGAAAGTGGCACATTGTCCCACATAGGAGGAGAGACAAAACTTTAGATGGTATATAAGTGGGGACACACCTTCTTTATTGTTCCAAGGAAGCACATACTATCCCTAACTCGCATTCACACATGCGCATGTGTGCGCGTGACGTGGTTGCAATTTGGCGTTTTGATGACGCATTTTGCACGCTAGCAATGTCGTGAGCCGCTTGAGAGCCGCCTTTGTACTTTCGACCACGTGCGTGTGGCTAGTACATGGGTGATAGAGACCAAGTGGCGCATGGTCAGCCCATCTAGTAACATGACGTGCACGTCTAGCACTGGTACATGGCGCATGACCATGGTGTGTCCTTTTCTGCGCGCGAGACTTCCAGAGAATGCCTGGGTGGCTCGCGCGTGGCATACCAATACGGCGCGTCTGTGTGTCTTGTTCGTATCGGTTCACTGGTGATGTGGTGGTTGCGCGCCTGAGTGGAAAGCTTCCCATACTTCACTAACAAAGCAGTTTCACATCTGCAGTTGAAACAGACGAGTCATAGGCCTTGACTGAGAATTAAATGATGAATTCAAATGCATTAAAGACGTTTAATGCAGTTTAATTCTCCCATTTAATTCTTTTTTGTTGTTTCAACTCATCTGTAGTATAAATACCGGTAGAATACCTACTGCAAAACACACCAGAATTACCAACAACACATGCATAAAATTCTCTGCAACTTTCTACTTCTTTTACTTCTTGTTTCAAGGTACCTATTCGGGTCCTCGTGCCAATTCCGACAATACACAATACTGTTGTTATATCCTGGAAAACAAAACGAGTTCTCTTGGGAGATTTGGAATTTTTTTAAGGGACATGTGTCAAAAACAACCCTAAGCCACTAGACGTCTCTGCTCTTCTATTTTCTTGTATTTTGCTTACTTCAGTTGTAACAGTTTTGTAATTTTTTTGCTTTCTTTATTTTCTTGTATTGTAAATCAGTAATACAATTGTCTTCTTTAATTTTATGCGTACGATTCCTACACAACATGCATATCTCTATGAGTTTTATGGACTTAAGGCATCTACGTTAATTTATAACTGCTTTTACACAATTAAAAAACAGAGCCGGCCCAATAGCATGTTAACCCAAGATCTGGGCCTAGGGCCTCCACATTTTTGGGGCCTCCTTTTTTTTTGAAAAAGTTTGATATGTGTTTTATAGTCTGGATATTAGGTAGACTTTGACAAATATAACATACAATATAACATGCAATGCCTCTGTACTTTAGCGGTAAAGCTTTCACATTTTGTGTTTTTTTTTTTTTCAAGGCCCAATAGAGAAACCCAATGTAGTTTAATTATTTTCAAAAAGATTGGACCCTAATAGAATTTATAATCAGGCCTCAATGTTAAGTTGTTTATGTGTTGCCCAACTCTTTTAATTTAGGGTCCAGATGAAATAATCATTTTGGTTTTTTGGTTTTTCCACAATTTAGTATTTTTTTTTTCTACCGAAAGGGCCCCACAAGTATCATCCGCTTAGGGCCTCCAAATAGCTTGAACCGGATCTGTTAAAAAGTAATATAGAAACATGACTTGGCATAAAAAGAACAATGAAGTATCTTTTAATCTCTTTATCCAGTAATATCTATAGATATGACATAGACTAAAAAACTATCACATTTCACATCTTTAAACCCTTGTTGTGGCCCAACGCCCCTAACGTTCCCCTCCCCCTTACAGAACAACCTTCGTTACCCATTCCCCAAGCCCGCGACTTTAGCCACACCCTCGATGGCACTCCGTTGTGGCGGTATGCGGCACCCCATGCCCTCTGACACGGCAGGGCTTCCACGCCCACAACACATAGTTTTAGATGGATCTATATCTATTGCAACCAATGTATTGATGGCGTTGACAAAATGTATAATAATCGCTGACACTATATTAATAGCTACCAATTTATTTTCTTTTTTTTTCCAAATAAAACACCTCTTAGCTTGACAAATACGATCAACGTATATGTAAATGGTGTTTTGACCCCATGTGATGTGCGTGTTTATGTGTATTAAAGCTCCCGTCACAACGTGCGGATATGTTACTAGTTTAATACAGTTTCTAAGAATAATAAAAGTTATTTTAACAAAATCCTGGATCAGACATACCCATAATGAATTCCTTTTGTTCATAAATTCCAAACACTCATGATTAGTTTTTCATCAAAGCAAAATACCTCTTACTTTGGGGGTAGAAAAATGACACGATGCAAAAATAAGAAAACACGGTTTCAAGTTAAGTATATATATGTGTGGGATAACTTTGATAGGCCCTTAAACACGTTTAGCTATATGGGTATGGCTCAACATTGAGTTCTTGGGTTTAATAGATATAGTGGCTAGTAACTTTTTGGTAAACCTAATACATATAAATATCTTGTTGATAGTTTTTTTATTACTTTCTATTAAAGGTTTGTAATTTATGATGTTACTATGAAACTTTTCATGTGTCTAAACAAAATCAGTCTATGAACAAAGTATTTTAAACATTAAGAACGGAAACCAATCTTAACCCAAGGAAGTCCACAGATGACGTGGAGGAGAACGAGCATGGTTTGAAGCCCGTTTTGAGTGAGGGAGAGGCCCTTGGGGAAAGACGTGGTGGGGTGTGAGTTTGGGTTTGGGTTTGGGTTTTGGAATTACTCTAATATGTTTTTGTTTTAAAAATAATATGTAACAGTTTTATAAATATTTATGTATATTATAATTTTTTTAAATTTTAAATATTTATAAACTTATAGATCTTAATTTTTTAACGGTTATATTTTCAAAAGTGGCTAATTTGCCCTTCAATTAGTTGACCATAGTACATGGAGTCTTTCACATGACCAATCAACTAATTTCATGGATCGTGTTTCCTATGAGTTCGTTTTTGATAGTATTATTTTTGTCCATCTCTTTGACAATTGAATAAGATTGATCGTTTTATATGTGAAAGAAACAAATTCAAAACAATCTTAAATTAAGACCAGGGAAAAGATCAAATAGAAAGTTAATTTTGGCTAGGAAGGATAGGAAGCCATAAGATTATGACATGTGTCAAATTTTAAAATAAAGAGAAAGGGTATTTTAGTCAATCCCATCATTTCTTCTTCCTTCTTCTCCCCAGTTACTTCAAAACCCACCATTTTCAAAACCCACCATCTCCAACCTTTTCTTCACTTACTATCTCAATAATCACTACATTATAGTGTGATTTTCGTCATCAATCAATGATTCAACCACCCGATCAACGTGTTCTTCAGCTTTTTTCGAAGAAAACCCAGTTTAATTTCATTCAAAATCTCGTTTTTTCTGGTGATTTTGAAGATAATCACTCGATTTGTTCGATTTAATCGCTGATAAGTGTTTCTATCATTTCAAATTTCGTCAATTGATGAAGAAACCGGCTTCGATCCATGTAAGAAATTCTTTAATTTCATTTTCACGATCTGGGTTTTTATTTAGTCATTGCGTTTTACGATCTTGGCGGGGGTCCGGGGGCGGCAGCCCCTGGCTGGGGTTGAGCTGCGTTTAAATTGTTGTACTAAAACGCATCAGAAAAATTAATTTTCCAGAAATTGGCTCATTTCGAAGACAGTAATTCGTAGACAATTCAGACAGTTCACAGACAATTCACAAACAGTTCAGAAACAGTTTTATGTGTCCATTGCGTTTTAGAAATAAGAGAGTTTTATGTGTTTTCTGGCTATTGCGTTTTAGAAAAACACATTTTTAAGTATCTTTAGTCATTGCGTTTTAGGTAAAACACATTTTTGAAGTGTTTTTAGTCATTGCGTTTTAGGTAAAACACATTTTTAGGTGTTTTCAGTCCATTGCGTTTTACAGAGAACACTTTCTTTTGTTTTTTTAGGTCATTGCGTTTTAGAAATGAGACATTTTTAAGTGTTTTCTGGCCATTGCGTTTTACAAATAAAACATTTCTTTGTGTTTTCTGGCCATTGCGTTTTACAAATAAGACATTTCTTTGTGTTTTTTGTGCATTGTGTTTTAGGTAAAACACTTTTTTATGTGTTTTCAGTCCATTGCGTTTTAGAAATAAGACATTTCTTTGTGTTTTCTGGCCATTGCATTTTACAAATAAGTCATTTCTTTGTGTTTTTTGTGCATTGCGTTTTAGAAAAATGTCATTTTTTAGGGTTTTTTTTCATTGCGTTTTACGTAACTGGTGGTTTTTCTATTGCGTTTTACACATCTGGGTTTAATTTTTTTTTTTTTAATATAGCAATAGTATACTCGTTTTAAAGATAAAAAAACGTTCGTTTTTTTTTGTGCAATTTTTATAAAAAAAATAATGTCGTAAGAAAGAGTTATTAACGTTTAAAAAATGGGGGGGAATTGGAGGATAGAGAAACTATTGGCTTGGATTGACTAGAATGCCCTTGAACAAACTCACACGCCTCTTTTCTTCCTTTCAATTTCCCTGATTTAATCTTAGCCCTTGATTAACTTAATGGATGGTCAAGATCACTTCCTAGCCTTTCTAGCCAAATAAATTTCCTATTATATCTCCACCCATTAAGACCAATTCAATCTCAATCATCTATACTATCTATAAAAGGAGCTTAGAAGCTGACCTCACTTTGCTTATGTGTCATCTTATTAGATATGCCACATTGGATGCCACATAGACTCCGCTGATGTCATAACGCTGATGTCATAATTTCGAATTTAAAATCTTAATATATAATATAATCTATATAATAATCTGTTTTCTTTTTGTTTTTAAAATTCAAAAAATGGGCGGTACTTTGATAAGTTTTGATTTTGAAATATACAATCTCATTCCAAAATTCAAACCACCACCCTTTTTCCCTTTCCTTCTAAATCAGGGTTATCTCACTCTCTCTCTCATCAAAAACCCTTACGTCTCTCTCTCTAATAGTTCATCTAACCTCAAATCTCACATATTTTCTACCTTTTTTCCTCAAACTGGTGCGTACACTCATCTTCACCATTCTTATTTGTTGTTTCATTTCAGTTCGTAGTGAGATTTTTTCACCAAGATCAACAGATTTGAGCATCCCCGTTTGTGGTGTTGTGAAAAAGGTTATACCTTTCTTGCTTTGTATCCAGTTTTGGTAGCTATTCTGTTGTTGGTTACCTCTGTTTTTAAGTTTAGGCTGTGGATTTGAAATTTTGAATTACAATTGTCATTACACAAACCCTAATTTTGTTCTGTTTGCTCAAAGGGCAAATTGTTGGTGTGATTAGCGCTGGTCGTATTGGATCTGCTTATGCTAGGATGATGTGAATCTTTGTTCTACACTTTAAATTTAGGTTGTAAATTATGCATCAATTTCACTCACGCATGAGTTACATTTTGTGATGTTTTGAACCAGAACGTGACTAGCCGCGATTACAAGGAAGATGTGAGGATGAGTAACATTGGATTAGTGATCAGTCCTCTCTTAAGGTGCGCTCGATTTTTGTTGAATCAAAGAGTTTTTTTTCCTTAGATTGATATGTTTCGATTGTGTATTGATCGATTGGATATGTTTCAATTGAGTTTCACCTAGCAAGGAAGTCTTTAACCGGGTTTAATAACAACAGCAATGGAAGTTTTTGAAGTGGAATGTGAATTTAATTAAGGATATTATTGCTGGGGAAATTTCAGGATGATGCATCTGAGTTTAAAAGACACTTTTTTTTGAAAGACAACATTGTAAGTACATTTCATCACTGCAATATGTTTTCATTTCAAAATGGAGATGCTAATATACAAAGGGAATATTTTTACAAAAAATATTTTGTATGCACACTAATTGTGAGATTTGCAAAGTCAATTTGAGAGCTATAATTCTGCATTTATTACTTCATACTACCTTTGTCCAGTAAAATTTACAGCATTCGGTTGGTCAATTGTTTATAAGAACACAATTATATGGCTAATATGCCATTTTATGATAGGTAATATGGGCAAATAGGCAAATTCTAATTTGATTAACGAGCATTCCAAAATAAAATAAAATAAAATATTATAATATTGGTTTTTTAAATAGTGGGAGTGATATTTTCTTTCCAAAAATTGTAATACGTTTAGACTGTCTTCAAATCTTTTGTTTGTATATTATGGGCAAAGTCACCCATATATTATTATTGGCAACTTTAACTCATTTGTTTATGAATATTAAATGAGTTGATTTGGGTCAAACGAGATGAAATTCTTTTTATTATGCTTCATCTAAACTATGTTAATTGTTTAAATTTTATTGCAAAGTAATCTATAAAAAAATTAAAGAATGATTTTTTGCTCATCTTTTTATGTTAGTTACTTAAACACTCAAAACACATTGAAACAACATATCTTGCAGCCTGCTCTAATACTACTGAACAACCCATATGAAATATCTTTCTCTAAAACATGAGTCTCACTTTTGTGTGTAACTATTTGCAGATCTCTCAAATCATTGGGGAGCATACTAAAGGTACCGAAGGAAACAACAAATAGTATAAGTGTCCCATTTCTCTCGACGCAATGTATGATCCCTGTCATTATTAGTTTTACTTCGAACTTGGATACATAATTGGTTTGATGAAGGCAATATTTGACTATATTATTGTCACTACAACGAGATTATCGGTGCAAATTGTTGGTTTTATCACTGCTAAAAGAAAAAGGGGTTGCAAATATACATAAGCAATGCTTACATGTCCATCTCACACACACAAAGGTTAAGTCAAACATGGTTTGAATTGTGATTTCTAAACTTCTTATAAAGGTTAAGTCAAACATGGTTTGAATTGTGATTTCTAAACTTCTTATAAAGGTTAAGTAAAACATGGTTTGAATTGTGATTTCTAAACTTCTTATAAACTCGATTATTTTTAGGAAATCGAAGGACCACAAAAGAAAATGACATGGAATAAACAAGTAGCAACTTCTTTGAATGAGAGCTTAGAAGAACTTTAGGTTAGTTTTTAGTTAATTTTTTTTGTTTACTTCACTACGAGATTTGGTCTTTTATTTGATCTTAATCTTTTGGATATCTTTGTTGTTTCACTGGTCACATTTTTAACATACATGTACCCTTCTTCTAATTTGATTGATTAACAAACATGTTATTGTGTGCAAAATTAGGATATCGTGAAATCGTTGATGCTTTCTTTCTGTGGTTAAAACAGATGTTAGAAACAGTGTTTTGGGTTCAAACAAATGTTAGAAAATAAAACAGTGTTTGAAACCACTGTTGGGTTAAAACAGTGTTTTGTGGAGGAAAAGTGAAACCACTATTTTGGGTTAAAACAGATGTTAGAAACAGTGTTTTGGGTTAAAACGCTATTTTGGGGAGAAAAAGTGAAACCACTGTTTTGGGTTAAAACAGATGTTAGAAACAGTGGCAGGTAGGATGAAGTGTGTGAGCATTTGTATTTGGTTTAAGGTATTGATCCCAAACATAAGTGCTTTTTGTTACTTATAACCGTTTCAAACACTATTTTGGGTTAAAACAGATGTTAGAAACAGTGTTTTGGGTTAAAACAGATGTTAGAAAATAAAACAGTGTTTGAAACCACTGTTGGGTTAAAACACTGTTTTGGGGAGAAAAAGTGAAACCACTGTTTTGGGTTAAAACAGATGTTAGAAACAGTGGCAGGTAGGATGAAGTGTGTGAGCATTTGTATTTGGTTTAAGGTATTGATCCTAAACATAAGTGCTTTTTGTTACTTATAACCGTTTCTATACAGGATGATGCTAAGGAAGCATCTGAGACAAAAGCTGCTGTGCAACCAACCTCTAAAGCAGAGGAGGGGAGTGGTGATAATAATGATGAGGGCTTAGATGATAGTTCTAAAGAGGAGCATGAACCTGAATCCACGAAGAAAATGGTTGAGTGTCAGCAGAACAAGTGGTTGGTGTTTAGTGTTCGACTGTAATCTTTGCTATATTCGAGCTATTTTAAGTTAAGGTCAGTGTGAACACGCACTTTCACTATCAGTTCGTAAGATGTGTGGTTTTATAGTTGTGATGTAATCATACAAGTTGATCGTGTGATTGATTTGTTTGGAGCATTGAAAATGGCAGAGACACTTCATGGAACTCTTCACACTACGTTCTCTGAGGTTGATAAGATTAATGGCTATGGTGGCAGTAATTTTGGTAAGGTATATTTATAATGATTTGTTTCTAGGTAGTACTTTGGGGATGATTCTTTTAGTTTGACTATATTATATGAAGAAAAATGATTGGTATACAATATATGACTAATTTCTTTCACTGTGAACCATCGATCAATGGTGACGGAACGGAGTCCTTCCGACGAAACTCTGGTAAGTCTTCCTCTAATTGCATGTTCCAGGTTTATACGAGTTGGATGACCATGAAAGAAAATCCTAGCCGCCGTCTCCCACGATGGCAGCTAGGGTTCCAGCGAAGACTTTCGACGAAACTCCGATAAGTCTTCCTCTAATTGCATGTTCTATCGATTTTTAGATCGGTTAGTGTAATGACTATTGTGACGGCCATTACCTGTTGTAATGACAGTGGTTCCGTAACCCGAGCTCCGGTAGATGAGCCTAGGGTTCCGACGAAGGTAAAGGCATCGGAGGCTAAACCACCAGTGTAGGTGTTGTATAACGTGTCAATGTCTAATTTCTTTGTCAGTAACGAACCTGTGAAACTTTAATTAAATTGTCAAACTGGTATTGAGCTTTATTGCTGTGTTACCTATCCATTTTGGTCTTAATCTAGGTTTATGGAATCATAGTTATGTAATCTTGGTTCCAACTTTTAAATTCTGTTTCTTGAAAATAATTCTTAATGTGTGATAGTGTGTGATCATGTACCTGCAGTGATTTCTATGTCAAATACAATGATCATTTATTGCAAAAAGAAGATATATTTGGGCCTCTTAATCTATCAGTCTAAAGGCGAGTGACGCGAAGGTATATAGTGGAGTGACGAGGATGATTTGGGTTACATGTCAGGTGTTTAACGGTGGTATTATGACAACGATCGAAGATGACAGAGGTAGAGGGATTAAAGATGAATAGTCGCCGGGAGTGAATTTGTTTGGCCGTCTTTTGTTGTGCACTGCAAAATCATGGTAATTTCTAGATTTTTTTTTTTACATTTTATGTTGCTTTAGGGATTGTTCTTTGGATTTATAATAAGACTTTGATTTTGTTTCTTGGCTACTTCCAATTGCTCTCAGAGGTTAGACGTTACGGGAAGTGCAACTGCCAGCGCGAGTGGATTCATTAAAGGAGAGTCTATTGATTCAGCTTTCATGGATTTATCTTTGTACGTAAAGGACAAAGACTACAGGTTATATATATGGATTTTGTTTAACTTGTATGTGGGTTTATTTTTCTATTTGCTGATGTAGTTGTTATGGTTGTAGTTAGGATGTTTTGCCCCCATCAGTATCTTTGTAAGGTTAGTACATGTATGCCTTTTTTGATCTGATAACGATTTGTATAGATCTGAATCGATTCAATTTTTGTTGTTTTTAAATTTCAATAAGCCGTTGTTGTGATTTTGTTGTATTTTGGTGATTCTGATGGGAGATTTTATGTTTTATTATCTTTTTTGCTTAGTAGAAGTAGGTTTATCTTGATAGATGTTAGTATTACTTGAACTAATTCTGATTATATGGATCATAGTTAATAAAGGGGAGCGCACTCAAGGCGCATAGGTCTCGCCTGGGGCCTAGACGCAAAGCGCAAAAAAAGCGAAGGACGGAAAAAACGCACAATGAAAAAAGTAAAAAATATACTATGTATGATAAAAAAACGCACAATGAACTAAATGTTTTCACTCATAGCAGCCCTTCGTTTCCTTCTATCGAGAAATCAGGACATATCGATCCAGGAGGGCATCATGGAGGATCATATCTTCTATTGACCAGAAGAAAGAGAGCCGTGGGAATGAAGATCATGTCAAGCTAATTAAGGACTATAGGGCGAGAAACGAGACCGAACTAAGCAAAATTTATGACGGATCATATGTTTAACATTGTTTTATAAAGATATATAACTAAACACAAAGAATTTAAATAATATATTATAATATGTTTTTTAGTATTTGATTCCGATCGTTATTAGAACAAACCCGTGTATTCACACGGGCGTACACCTAGTTGAAACTTGATAGGATGCAAATTGTATGGCCAATTCAGGATTATCAATCATACCAAGTTTTATATGGTCTTGAAAAATCTGCCATTCATTATTTATGTTTGGAATGTTTCGAATAATCATATTTAAATATTTTTTCTCTAGGGATAAATCGTAACATCATAGAAAATTATATATGAAAATTTACTTAGGGACCAACGGACATACTAAACTACGATGTCACGCGAGTAAAATAATTTTTTTGTGTGTTATATGATACTCGTTTTATGTATTTTTTATGAGTCCAACAATCTAGTATTCAAGTGACACCGACGTACCAAACATTTTTGAAGAGTAAGAACACTAAATTAAGACTGACCCTAAGGGGGGACGGGGTGCCCTGTTGTCGGCCAACTATCACGCGTGGACCGGCATGATACACCACCGCCGGTGGGCGGTGGCAAAGATAACGCGTGTTGAATTTTAAGCTTGATCATGAACACGCGTGGAGACAGGAATTTTTTGAACGTTGTAGAATTTTTGACCGTTTGGATTAAAAAAAAAACCTTTAACACTTATATATATCACTACAACCTACATATTTTACCCACACATTCTACATATTTCACTCACACAAAAATATAAATTTATACCACTTTCTTGGGTAAAAAATGAAATTTCCTACGGATTCGTTTCCGATGGACACCGATAGCGATAGCGAAACGTCTTCCGACATGACTGACTTAACTAAAAGTTTTAACCAGGTTGGAGCCAAAGGACCTAGGCTGTAACGGTTTTACAAATAAAGGATTGTGACTGTAATTATTGACGTTAAAGGACATCAATTGCAATTCAATACGAACATAAAGGACGAAAAGTGTAATTTACATTAAATACAAATATTTAGTTTCATTTCAATTTTTCATTTCATTCAATTCTTACACAAATAGGAGCTTAAATGATCATGAAATCCCACTTACTTCAACTCGTAATATTGATTCCTCCATATGACACTTACACTCTGTTCCCGGGTCTCATTTAATAGGGGGATGAGAGGGAAAAGAGATGAAAATATGAAAAAACCATGTTCTTGAGTTTCATTTAATAGGGGAAATAGGGGAGGGAAAATGGAAGAAAATATGACCATATACCCAAATTGGAGAGATTATGAGAGAAAATTTTCTTTCCGCTACCCCTATTAAATGAGAATCGGGAACATAGTGTTAGGGGGCGTTTGGTTCGCAGAATGAATTGGAATTGGAATTTGTGTAGGAATTAGAATTTGAAAGAATTGGATTTGGAATTTAAACATTCCAACTGGAATTGGAAATTGTTGGAATTAGAATCTCAATTCCATTTTTTTTATGTTTGGTTGTCAAATGAATTGGAATCCATCGTCCCGGCACCCACAGCCACCAGTGCGGGTTGAAACGGTTCGATTCAAAACGGTACGGGTCGACACGGTTCACGTTGAAACGGTACGGGTCGAAATGATACGGGTCGAAACGGTTTGCGTCGAAACGGTTTGATTCGAAACGGTACGAGTCGAAACGGTTCGAGTCGAAACGATAAGCGTCGAAACGATAAGCGTCGAAACGGTACGCGTCAAAACAGTTCGGGTCGAAACAGTACGGGTCAAAACGGTACGCGTCGAAACGGTACGGGTCGAAATGGTGTAGGTCGAAACGGTTGAAGATTCCAATTAATTTACTTTACTATATAGGAAGGATTTTGAATTCCTTTAGTTGAAGGAATTTTAAGAAATTCATGCCTAATTGCAATTGCAATTCCATTGTCAACCAAACACGTGAAGATTGGAATTGGGATTCCAATTCCATCAAATTCTGTGAACCAAACATCTTAAGAGATAGGAATTCAAATTCCAATTCCCTTAAATTCCATTGAATTTCTGCGAACCAAATGCACCCTTATTGATTTAGTAAGAATGCAATTTTTTTTTTGAAAGGAGAAATTCATTAACAGCAAAACAGCACACCTCAAACCAAGGCGGCCACCCAAAACAACACAGTTACATATTTACAAATTTACACCAATCCTGCCACGAAACCGAAAAACCTTTTAGCCTACTGTTACTCCACAAGAAACCTAAAGCTTTAACATTGCTGATAATATCTTCAATCTTAATCTCCTTGTTATTAAAAATAGCTTCGTTTCTAGCCTTCCAAATGCACCAACACCCGATTCTGATAAGACCCATTAGAATATCCTTTTTGAGACCAGAGAAGCCGATGTGTTCGTGGACATTCAGCAGGTCCTTGAACTCGAAAAAAAAACAATGGAGCTATCTTACACAAGCGACTGAGGTGATTCCAAACCATGTTAGCCACGAAACAGTTCGTAAAGATATGTTCCATGGTTTCAAAGCCTTCGCTGCATAACTTACAATTTTCATCGTCGAGCGAAATGTTCCGGGTCTTTAACGCTTCTGCTGTGGCAATTCGATTTAGGCTGGCCCGCCACACAAAAATGTTGCATTTGGCAGGTAGCCATTTGCAGCTATAATCATCAACAATCATGTCACTAATCCTGTTACAATCCAGCAATCGTTTAACCGCCCCCGTGCTGAAATTCCCACCACTGCCATCAAACCAAATCCAAGAATCCTGAGCGGATGAAAGCGCAAAGTTGTACAAAAGATTGCACAGACCCACTAATTCATCAACTTCACGTCCGCATTGAATCGGTCTTCTCCAAGCCCACACATAATTACTCCCACTTCCATCAGCAATCATCCGATCAGCAATCTTGCATTTTTTCTCAGTTTCCAACTTGAAGATTTGAGGGAATTTATCTTTTAACGGCTCATTACTGAGCCACGGGTCCAACCAAAAGGTAGTTTTCTCCCAATTTCCGACCTTACTTTTGAAAATATTCCTTAACGGAGTACCTTCGATTTTTGTTTTAGAGAGCACATTGACAATATTATTCCAAACACCTCCCATAGACTTTCTATTCGGAATAAAATCCCAGCACAACCTTGTATTATGAATAGCTTCAATGACTTTCTTCCAAAGCGACTCAGTACCCGATTTGAATCTCCAACCCCATTTCGCAAGAATGCAATTATTAGAATTGATGTCTGATGATTTGGAAAACCTATATAAGCAATTGAAGGAGCTTCTTAACCAAAAAGGGGTCAAGTTCTTCCCATCCAATGATGGAATGCAAATATACAGAGAGATGCATCATGGAGATGTATTTGTAATGACCACTTTGCTTCAAATATGTACACCGATAATTATATTAGACGATGGTTTCGATGATCTGTAGACTTGATATGCATCTTTGGGAGTGGCGGACTCTAACAAGGACACCAATGTGAAGAATCAACCTTCACTACTCAAATTGTGTTAAATATAATGCGTCATAATGCAATTTTATAGTAATAATACACGAAATTATACTCTCTTGCAGATGAAATATAACTTGGATGGGCTACTGATGTGCATGCGGTGTGATATATAATTAAGTATATTTTAAGCCCTTTTTACACGTTAGTCAAATTTAAAATTTATAAAACACGATATTTTACTAACACCAGACACACATATGGGCAAGTGCACCCATCGTGAGCGTAGTATAGTGTTGGCAAGATACCGAGGTCGTCGAAGGACACAAGAGCTTTTAGTACCGGTTTATCCTCAACGTCTAATCAAATCAAAAAGTTAGAAAAAGGTTTTAAACTAGAAAAATAAAAACTAACTAAAATGCTGAAAAATAAAATAAAAGTAAAACAGATAGACAAGGTGAATCACTTGGCTCCGACACGTGTTTAGTGTAACCTTTGATTATTTCCGCACTTTTGCACTTTTTAAGAGATTATCTTAGTTATTGTAGTAGGCCCCTCTTTTGAAGGTGACGTTACCCTCAACCCAGTAGTTTGAGTCAGCAAGGATACAATCCTAAAGGGTCGGATTATTGAAAGATAATTAATTAAGTTATTAATGCATATTATGGTAGGCCCCTCTTTTGAAGGTGATGTTACCCTCGGCTAAGTAGTCTGAGTCAGCAGGGATAGAGTTCTAAATAGCCGGGTTAAAGTATTAATAGTAGCTTACATATGAGGGGATCAAAGAGTTTGGACCCCCGCCATCCAATACCGGTGAGTATTGAAGGAGGTCCTACTAAATTTGACCTAGGTCCTTGCAGGATCTATACACTAAACAAGGCAAGACTCTTACCAAACCGTTCCCTTAACCCCCGACCAGGTAGCCAACATATCTCCATATAGACCGTGGAGATAAGAATGGTGAAAATCTTTTATTTTATATAGACAGTAAAATAATGCCAAGACACCACGGACAAACGATAAGGAAGAATCACCTTCAACATAAGAAACTAGTTATTAAAGTCATTAATACATAACCAAGTAAAAAGTGCGAAAAGATAAAAAATAAAAAGTATTACACTAGACACTTGTCTTCACCAAGTGATGTAAGAGACTTTGGCAAACATGGCATTTGATTGTCAAGAACTCTTACGATCAATCTTGGATCCTGAGACGACTCACACACTCTATGATGGACAATGGATGATGGTGGTGGATGATGGTGTTGTGATGGTGGTGGGTGAAGTGTGAGAGAGGTGGTGTGCCAAGGGATGGTTTGCAAATGAGCCAAGCATCCCTATTTATAGCCTGAACAGCAGCTCGGGCACGGCCCCGTGTCCATCCTCCTTCTCTTTCTTCATTAATTACAGTTTGTCTGCATTTGTTGACCACGCCCCCGTGTCCGCTGGGCACGCCCCCGTGTGCAGAAGCGTATCTGTACTATCTAGATTTCCCCAGATTCTGCGAATCTTAGAGTTGACCACGGCCCCGTGCCCGCTGAGCACGGCCCCGTGGTGGGTGATAGAAGCTTCTACAGCTTTGTCTTTTATGCTGACACTTGGGCACGCCCTTGTGCTCAGTGAGCACGGGGTGTGTTCAGCCGTTTGTCTTCCTGATTTTGCTTGGGAAGATGCTGTCGGGGGTCGGGCATGCCACGTTTGTTCCTTTTCTTGTATTTATGTTAGATTTAGCTGCCTTTTTGCTTCTTTTGTTCATTTGAGCTCATTTAATCCTGAAAATACAAAAGGAAGACAAAAACACACTTTTTCCAACATTAGTACTAAAAAAGGATTAGTTTTATGCCATATTTGATGTAATTTATATGTTGCATTTTGCGCACATCAAATACCCCCACACTTGAATCTTTGCTTGTCCTCAAGCAAAACTCTTTATAATGTGGCTTTACACTCCCAAATGGAATGGGTAGAAGAGAAGGTTTTTGGGCTTGTCATAGAGTGTCAGGATTTCCAAGATTCTTTATTAAGTTTTATTTTTATTTATTTACAATCCTATTCGTCATGATTTATTTAAAACATTACATAAGATAAATTACTTATTAAGGCATAACATGCCTTTTTAAAATTCCTCTTATATACAAGTTCACATACCTCACGGGAATCACTCAACACTCGGCCGAAGATGTATTTTAGTGAAACTCTCGAGAGCGGCATGGAACTTACTCCTACCATAGGCTTGCCAAGCAATCAATCCTCCTCCTTTTTAACTATACACCTTTGTAAATATCAAGAGGACTTTTTGGGGTGAAGGGTTAGGTTTGGGTTAAAGGTAGGTGGTTGGGTTCGTGGTTAGTAAAAGGGCGAAAGGCGTAAAAAGCGTCGGTTTTCGTAAGACTTTTTATTTTTGAAGTTTTTATTTTGATGAAGCCATTATTCAAACAAAGTTATTTTTGATGAACTTGTTTGTTTATTTTTCTTTTGCTTCATCATCAACATTTTTTTTTTTTTTGAAAAGTCATAAGAAAAACCGAACTTGTCACTAAAACAAAGGGTTAAAAATAAAAAGGTTTTTGTGGGTGAAAGGGTGTTTGTTTTGGGTTATGAAATGAAAAGGTTTATGCTCAAAGGGGTTAACTAGGGTGATTTTGGGTAGGTGGTAAAAAATTAATGGTGTAGAAATAAAAAAGGGTTAGTCCTAATGCCTCCGTCATTTACTTACTCGGGTTTAAGTTGGTTAGGACCGGGAATGTATTGTCGTGGCAAGTTCTAGAGTTGTAAGAACCAAGCGCCTATTCACACAAGAAACGAAAAATGAGCATTTAATTTAAAGATATGTATTTGTATGCTCAATAAAGGCTCAAAACTCACTTTTGTGGGAATGGGGTTTTTATGTGATCAAGTATATATAATCAAATTTTAACTAAACTTGTCATGCCGTTTCATAATTTTCTTATGTTGGTTTTTTTTTATCACGATGCTATCGGTTGTAAATTTGTAAAAATGTAACCTTTTTAGAACTTGAAATTCCCAAATTAAACCTAGACAGGTAAAAAAATGAAAAATTTTTCAAAAAATTTTTTTTTGGGTGATTAGCGGTTCCAATAGAGTGTTGTGTAAGGCTTGTAATCAGGACTTGCAAGATTCAAGGTTTTAGCATCCCCCCCCCCCACTTAAATTACACATTGTCCTCAATGTGTCTCAAAAATAAGTTTTTAGGTTAATTGAATGTGTAAAAAGGTGTGAAAAAGCAAAATTTTATGTTACTGGCGCCTGGACACGGCCCCGTGTTCAGATCGCCAGTCACAAAAGTTTGTAAAAAGAAACAGAAGCCTGGGCACGGGGGCGTGTTCAGTGAGCACGCCCCGTGTCCAGTTACCTAAACTGGGCATTCTCTGCAGATTGTGCAGCACGGGGCCGTGTTGGGCGGGCACGACCCGTGCTGAACCTGCTGTAATGAAGAAAATTTTGTCGGATGACCCTGTTTTCGTGCATGGGGTGCTGGTTCAAGTATCCCTTGTTATCCTTCACCATCCCGAGTGTGTTTTATTCCTGCAAATTAAAACTAAACTAGAAAACATTTAAATTAATCTAAACTAAGCTAAGGATAATTCCGCGGAATGCCTCCGTGGTGCGCCACGTTTATAAGGGTCCTTGGCTAGACCCAAAGCCTGGTCATATGTTACCCAAGTGGGATGTTTTGCATCCCATGCTACATCGTCGGAGAGCGTCATCCAGGCTTGAGTCTATGACCTTCATGTAGTTGACCGGGTCTTCATCTTCTATTCTTTTTCCAACTCCAAACTTCACCTCCTCGTCCCCAAACTTCAAAGTTAGTGTTCCATCATTCATGTCAACTACTGCTTGAGCTGTGGCTAGAAATGGCCTCCATAGGATGAGAGGGACTTCGGCGTCTTCTTCCATGTCTAGTATGACAAAGTCGGCCGGGAAAACGAAATTGTCGACTTTGACCAATAAATTTTCAGCGACACCATGTGGATATTTGACGGATCTGTCGGCAAGTTGTATGCTCATCTTTGTAGGGCTTGTTTTTCCTAGGCCGAGTCGTTTGAACATTGATGCGGGCATGAGGTTGATGTTAGCCCCAAGATCGGCTAGTGCATTGCAAATGGGGGATTCCCCAATTGAGCAAGGAATCGTGAAACTTCCAGGATCAATCTTCTTTTGCGGGAGTTTGTTGAGTAGTAAGGCGGAGCATTCTTCGTCTAAGTTAACTAATTGCAATGCTTCAATTTTCCTTTTATGAGTGAGGAAGTCCCTCATAAATTTTGAATATTTAGGCATTTGGGTTAGGACTTCGATAAATGGAATATTAACATGCAATTGTATTAATAAATTTTCAAACTTTGCGAATTGCTCGTCGGTCTTTTTACGAATTAACCAACCGGGGTATGGAACCAGAGGAGTCTTAGTGGGCTCTTGGATTGGTGGAGAAGCCTTCTCTGGTTGGGGTGTGGGTAGAGTTGTGGTATGGCTGGATTGGCTTCTTTCAGCTGGCGGTAATGGAGCCTCCTCGGGACCCACGGTTCGGTTTCTCAATGTGATGAGATGTACTTGCGCCTTTGGGTTGGTTTCGGTATTACTTGGTAACGCGCCTTGAGGTCTCTCGGAGAAATTTTGAGCTATTTGATTTAATTGTTTTTCAATGTTTTGAATGCTAGCTTGTTGATTTCTGAAATTCGATTCCAATTGCTGAAATCGATCGAGTTTTTCTTTTCGGTGTCGGAGATGAGGCGAGATACAGTATCTTCAAGCCTTTCTCGTCCACCTTGTTGTTGGGGGTAATTTTGTGGTTGTTGAAAGTTTGTTCGTTGGTTTTGTTGGTTATTACTATTGCCAGGATCTCTCCAACCAAGCTTAGGGTGGTTACGCCATCCTTGGTTGTAGGTACCCGTTGGAGGACCCGACGGCCTAGGTCTATTATCAATGTAGTTTACCGTTTCCGTTTGATCATCCAATTCTTTCATACAACTCCACTTTTCATGTGGCCCACCACACCCCTCACAAGCCATAACCGAGACCTTGTTTGCCATTTCTAACTTTTTAATTTTTGAAGAAAGGGCCTCGATTTGAGCTTGTAAAGAGGTGCTTTCATCAACCTTATGGGCGCCCGGGGCAATAGATTTATTGCCTCGGGGAGTGTGCCACTGAAAATTGGTTTGAGCAATTTCCTCAATTTGATTATATATTTCATTTGGCCAACGATTACCTAAAAGTCCCCCGGAGCTAGAATCAAGTGTTTGTCTTGTGTGTGGCAACAACCCATTATAGAAAGTGGATACTTGTTGCCATACCGCAAGACCGTGATGAGGACACTTTCTTAGTAGCTCCTTGAACCTTTCCCAAGTTTCATACAAGGATTCCCCGTCCTCTTGTGAATATGTATTAATTTCAGTCATTAATTTAGCCGTTTTAGCATGAGGGAAATACTTGTATAGAAACTTTTGGGCCAGTTCATCCCAGGTGTTTACCGAACCAACTGGGAGGGTGTTAAGCCAAGCCTTAGCTCGGTCTTTTAGTGAAAATGGAAACATGCGAAGGCGGATGGCGTCGTTTGATGCTCCATTGATCCGAAAGGTATCACATATTTCTAAGAAATTAGTAATATGTAGATGGGGATCCTCGTCCGCGAGCCCATGGAAGGTTGCGGAGTTTT
>JARYGA010060506.1:63083-114751 GCA_030545235.1 Helianthus tuberosus | reverse complement strand
CACTTTCACTATCAGTTCGTAAGATGTGTGGTTTTATAGTTGTGATGTAATCATACAAGTTGATCGTGTGATTGATTTGTTTGGAGCATTGAAAATGGCAGAGACACTTCATGGAACTCTTCACACTACGTTCTCTGAGGTTGATAAGATTAATGGCTATGGTGGCAGTAATTTTGGTAAGGTATATTTATAATGATTTGTTTCTAGGTAGTACTTTGGGGATGATTCTTTTAGTTTGACTATATTATATGAAGAAAAATGATTGGTATACAATATATGACTAATTTCTTTCACTGTGAACCATCGATCAATGGTGACGGAACGGAGTCCTTCCGACGAAACTCTGGTAAGTCTTCCTCTAATTGCATGTTCCAGGTTTATACGAGTTGGATGACCATGAAAGAAAATCCTAGCCGCCGTCTCCCACGATGGCAGCTAGGGTTCCAGCGAAGACTTTCGACGAAACTCCGATAAGTCTTCCTCTAATTGCATGTTCTATCGATTTTTAGATCGGTTAGTGTAATGACTATTGTGACGGCCATTACCTGTTGTAATGACAGTGGTTCCGTAACCCGAGCTCCGGTAGATGAGCCTAGGGTTCCGACGAAGGTAAAGGCATCGGAGGCTAAACCACCAGTGTAGGTGTTGTATAACGTGTCAATGTCTAATTTCTTTGTCAGTAACGAACCTGTGAAACTTTAATTAAATTGTCAAACTGGTATTGAGCTTTATTGCTGTGTTACCTATCCATTTTGGTCTTAATCTAGGTTTATGGAATCATAGTTATGTAATCTTGGTTCCAACTTTTAAATTCTGTTTCTTGAAAATAATTCTTAATGTGTGATAGTGTGTGATCATGTACCTGCAGTGATTTCTATGTCAAATACAATGATCATTTATTGCAAAAAGAAGATATATTTGGGCCTCTTAATCTATCAGTCTAAAGGCGAGTGACGCGAAGGTATATAGTGGAGTGACGAGGATGATTTGGGTTACATGTCAGGTGTTTAACGGTGGTATTATGACAACGATCGAAGATGACAGAGGTAGAGGGATTAAAGATGAATAGTCGCCGGGAGTGAATTTGTTTGGCCGTCTTTTGTTGTGCACTGCAAAATCATGGTAATTTCTAGATTTTTTTTTTTACATTTTATGTTGCTTTAGGGATTGTTCTTTGGATTTATAATAAGACTTTGATTTTGTTTCTTGGCTACTTCCAATTGCTCTCAGAGGTTAGACGTTACGGGAAGTGCAACTGCCAGCGCGAGTGGATTCATTAAAGGAGAGTCTATTGATTCAGCTTTCATGGATTTATCTTTGTACGTAAAGGACAAAGACTACAGGTTATATATATGGATTTTGTTTAACTTGTATGTGGGTTTATTTTTCTATTTGCTGATGTAGTTGTTATGGTTGTAGTTAGGATGTTTTGCCCCCATCAGTATCTTTGTAAGGTTAGTACATGTATGCCTTTTTTGATCTGATAACGATTTGTATAGATCTGAATCGATTCAATTTTTGTTGTTTTTAAATTTCAATAAGCCGTTGTTGTGATTTTGTTGTATTTTGGTGATTCTGATGGGAGATTTTATGTTTTATTATCTTTTTTGCTTAGTAGAAGTAGGTTTATCTTGATAGATGTTAGTATTACTTGAACTAATTCTGATTATATGGATCATAGTTAATAAAGGGGAGCGCACTCAAGGCGCATAGGTCTCGCCTGGGGCCTAGACGCAAAGCGCAAAAAAAGCGAAGGACGGAAAAAACGCACAATGAAAAAAGTAAAAAATATACTATGTATGATAAAAAAACGCACAATGAACTAAATGTTTTCACTCATAGCAGCCCTTCGTTTCCTTCTATCGAGAAATCAGGACATATCGATCCAGGAGGGCATCATGGAGGATCATATCTTCTATTGACCAGAAGAAAGAGAGCCGTGGGAATGAAGATCATGTCAAGCTAATTAAGGACTATAGGGCGAGAAACGAGACCGAACTAAGCAAAATTTATGACGGATCATATGTTTAACATTGTTTTATAAAGATATATAACTAAACACAAAGAATTTAAATAATATATTATAATATGTTTTTTAGTATTTGATTCCGATCGTTATTAGAACAAACCCGTGTATTCACACGGGCGTACACCTAGTTGAAACTTGATAGGATGCAAATTGTATGGCCAATTCAGGATTATCAATCATACCAAGTTTTATATGGTCTTGAAAAATCTGCCATTCATTATTTATGTTTGGAATGTTTCGAATAATCATATTTAAATATTTTTTCTCTAGGGATAAATCGTAACATCATAGAAAATTATATATGAAAATTTACTTAGGGACCAACGGACATACTAAACTACGATGTCACGCGAGTAAAATAATTTTTTTGTGTGTTATATGATACTCGTTTTATGTATTTTTTATGAGTCCAACAATCTAGTATTCAAGTGACACCGACGTACCAAACATTTTTGAAGAGTAAGAACACTAAATTAAGACTGACCCTAAGGGGGGACGGGGTGCCCTGTTGTCGGCCAACTATCACGCGTGGACCGGCATGATACACCACCGCCGGTGGGCGGTGGCAAAGATAACGCGTGTTGAATTTTAAGCTTGATCATGAACACGCGTGGAGACAGGAATTTTTTGAACGTTGTAGAATTTTTGACCGTTTGGATTAAAAAAAAAACCTTTAACACTTATATATATCACTACAACCTACATATTTTACCCACACATTCTACATATTTCACTCACACAAAAATATAAATTT
This sequence comes from Helianthus tuberosus, assembly GCA_030545235.1. NCBI lineage: Eukaryota > Viridiplantae > Streptophyta > Magnoliopsida > Asterales > Asteraceae > Helianthus > Helianthus tuberosus. The sequence goes on along the minus strand of JARYGA010060506.1, from coordinate 111,968 downwards.
ATACCACTTTCTTGGGTAAAAAATGAAATTTCCTACGGATTCGTTTCCGATGGACACCGATAGCGATAGCGAAACGTCTTCCGACATGACTGACTTAACTAAAAGTTTTAACCAGGTTGGAGCCAAAGGACCTAGGCTGTAACGGTTTTACAAATAAAGGATTGTGACTGTAATTATTGACGTTAAAGGACATCAATTGCAATTCAATACGAACATAAAGGACGAAAAGTGTAATTTACATTAAATACAAATATTTAGTTTCATTTCAATTTTTCATTTCATTCAATTCTTACACAAATAGGAGCTTAAATGATCATGAAATCCCACTTACTTCAACTCGTAATATTGATTCCTCCATATGACACTTACACTCTGTTCCCGGGTCTCATTTAATAGGGGGATGAGAGGGAAAAGAGATGAAAATATGAAAAAACCATGTTCTTGAGTTTCATTTAATAGGGGAAATAGGGGAGGGAAAATGGAAGAAAATATGACCATATACCCAAATTGGAGAGATTATGAGAGAAAATTTTCTTTCCGCTACCCCTATTAAATGAGAATCGGGAACATAGTGTTAGGGGGCGTTTGGTTCGCAGAATGAATTGGAATTGGAATTTGTGTAGGAATTAGAATTTGAAAGAATTGGATTTGGAATTTAAACATTCCAACTGGAATTGGAAATTGTTGGAATTAGAATCTCAATTCCATTTTTTTTATGTTTGGTTGTCAAATGAATTGGAATCCATCGTCCCGGCACCCACAGCCACCAGTGCGGGTTGAAACGGTTCGATTCAAAACGGTACGGGTCGACACGGTTCACGTTGAAACGGTACGGGTCGAAATGATACGGGTCGAAACGGTTTGCGTCGAAACGGTTTGATTCGAAACGGTACGAGTCGAAACGGTTCGAGTCGAAACGATAAGCGTCGAAACGATAAGCGTCGAAACGGTACGCGTCAAAACAGTTCGGGTCGAAACAGTACGGGTCAAAACGGTACGCGTCGAAACGGTACGGGTCGAAATGGTGTAGGTCGAAACGGTTGAAGATTCCAATTAATTTACTTTACTATATAGGAAGGATTTTGAATTCCTTTAGTTGAAGGAATTTTAAGAAATTCATGCCTAATTGCAATTGCAATTCCATTGTCAACCAAACACGTGAAGATTGGAATTGGGATTCCAATTCCATCAAATTCTGTGAACCAAACATCTTAAGAGATAGGAATTCAAATTCCAATTCCCTTAAATTCCATTGAATTTCTGCGAACCAAATGCACCCTTATTGATTTAGTAAGAATGCAATTTTTTTTTTGAAAGGAGAAATTCATTAACAGCAAAACAGCACACCTCAAACCAAGGCGGCCACCCAAAACAACACAGTTACATATTTACAAATTTACACCAATCCTGCCACGAAACCGAAAAACCTTTTAGCCTACTGTTACTCCACAAGAAACCTAAAGCTTTAACATTGCTGATAATATCTTCAATCTTAATCTCCTTGTTATTAAAAATAGCTTCGTTTCTAGCCTTCCAAATGCACCAACACCCGATTCTGATAAGACCCATTAGAATATCCTTTTTGAGACCAGAGAAGCCGATGTGTTCGTGGACATTCAGCAGGTCCTTGAACTCGAAAAAAAAACAATGGAGCTATCTTACACAAGCGACTGAGGTGATTCCAAACCATGTTAGCCACGAAACAGTTCGTAAAGATATGTTCCATGGTTTCAAAGCCTTCGCTGCATAACTTACAATTTTCATCGTCGAGCGAAATGTTCCGGGTCTTTAACGCTTCTGCTGTGGCAATTCGATTTAGGCTGGCCCGCCACACAAAAATGTTGCATTTGGCAGGTAGCCATTTGCAGCTATAATCATCAACAATCATGTCACTAATCCTGTTACAATCCAGCAATCGTTTAACCGCCCCCGTGCTGAAATTCCCACCACTGCCATCAAACCAAATCCAAGAATCCTGAGCGGATGAAAGCGCAAAGTTGTACAAAAGATTGCACAGACCCACTAATTCATCAACTTCACGTCCGCATTGAATCGGTCTTCTCCAAGCCCACACATAATTACTCCCACTTCCATCAGCAATCATCCGATCAGCAATCTTGCATTTTTTCTCAGTTTCCAACTTGAAGATTTGAGGGAATTTATCTTTTAACGGCTCATTACTGAGCCACGGGTCCAACCAAAAGGTAGTTTTCTCCCAATTTCCGACCTTACTTTTGAAAATATTCCTTAACGGAGTACCTTCGATTTTTGTTTTAGAGAGCACATTGACAATATTATTCCAAACACCTCCCATAGACTTTCTATTCGGAATAAAATCCCAGCACAACCTTGTATTATGAATAGCTTCAATGACTTTCTTCCAAAGCGACTCAGTACCCGATTTGAATCTCCAACCCCATTTCGCAAGAATGCAATTATTAGAATTGATGTCTGATGATTTGGAAAACCTATATAAGCAATTGAAGGAGCTTCTTAACCAAAAAGGGGTCAAGTTCTTCCCATCCAATGATGGAATGCAAATATACAGAGAGATGCATCATGGAGATGTATTTGTAATGACCACTTTGCTTCAAATATGTACACCGATAATTATATTAGACGATGGTTTCGATGATCTGTAGACTTGATATGCATCTTTGGGAGTGGCGGACTCTAACAAGGACACCAATGTGAAGAATCAACCTTCACTACTCAAATTGTGTTAAATATAATGCGTCATAATGCAATTTTATAGTAATAATACACGAAATTATACTCTCTTGCAGATGAAATATAACTTGGATGGGCTACTGATGTGCATGCGGTGTGATATATAATTAAGTATATTTTAAGCCCTTTTTACACGTTAGTCAAATTTAAAATTTATAAAACACGATATTTTACTAACACCAGACACACATATGGGCAAGTGCACCCATCGTGAGCGTAGTATAGTGTTGGCAAGATACCGAGGTCGTCGAAGGACACAAGAGCTTTTAGTACCGGTTTATCCTCAACGTCTAATCAAATCAAAAAGTTAGAAAAAGGTTTTAAACTAGAAAAATAAAAACTAACTAAAATGCTGAAAAATAAAATAAAAGTAAAACAGATAGACAAGGTGAATCACTTGGCTCCGACACGTGTTTAGTGTAACCTTTGATTATTTCCGCACTTTTGCACTTTTTAAGAGATTATCTTAGTTATTGTAGTAGGCCCCTCTTTTGAAGGTGACGTTACCCTCAACCCAGTAGTTTGAGTCAGCAAGGATACAATCCTAAAGGGTCGGATTATTGAAAGATAATTAATTAAGTTATTAATGCATATTATGGTAGGCCCCTCTTTTGAAGGTGATGTTACCCTCGGCTAAGTAGTCTGAGTCAGCAGGGATAGAGTTCTAAATAGCCGGGTTAAAGTATTAATAGTAGCTTACATATGAGGGGATCAAAGAGTTTGGACCCCCGCCATCCAATACCGGTGAGTATTGAAGGAGGTCCTACTAAATTTGACCTAGGTCCTTGCAGGATCTATACACTAAACAAGGCAAGACTCTTACCAAACCGTTCCCTTAACCCCCGACCAGGTAGCCAACATATCTCCATATAGACCGTGGAGATAAGAATGGTGAAAATCTTTTATTTTATATAGACAGTAAAATAATGCCAAGACACCACGGACAAACGATAAGGAAGAATCACCTTCAACATAAGAAACTAGTTATTAAAGTCATTAATACATAACCAAGTAAAAAGTGCGAAAAGATAAAAAATAAAAAGTATTACACTAGACACTTGTCTTCACCAAGTGATGTAAGAGACTTTGGCAAACATGGCATTTGATTGTCAAGAACTCTTACGATCAATCTTGGATCCTGAGACGACTCACACACTCTATGATGGACAATGGATGATGGTGGTGGATGATGGTGTTGTGATGGTGGTGGGTGAAGTGTGAGAGAGGTGGTGTGCCAAGGGATGGTTTGCAAATGAGCCAAGCATCCCTATTTATAGCCTGAACAGCAGCTCGGGCACGGCCCCGTGTCCATCCTCCTTCTCTTTCTTCATTAATTACAGTTTGTCTGCATTTGTTGACCACGCCCCCGTGTCCGCTGGGCACGCCCCCGTGTGCAGAAGCGTATCTGTACTATCTAGATTTCCCCAGATTCTGCGAATCTTAGAGTTGACCACGGCCCCGTGCCCGCTGAGCACGGCCCCGTGGTGGGTGATAGAAGCTTCTACAGCTTTGTCTTTTATGCTGACACTTGGGCACGCCCTTGTGCTCAGTGAGCACGGGGTGTGTTCAGCCGTTTGTCTTCCTGATTTTGCTTGGGAAGATGCTGTCGGGGGTCGGGCATGCCACGTTTGTTCCTTTTCTTGTATTTATGTTAGATTTAGCTGCCTTTTTGCTTCTTTTGTTCATTTGAGCTCATTTAATCCTGAAAATACAAAAGGAAGACAAAAACACACTTTTTCCAACATTAGTACTAAAAAAGGATTAGTTTTATGCCATATTTGATGTAATTTATATGTTGCATTTTGCGCACATCAAATACCCCCACACTTGAATCTTTGCTTGTCCTCAAGCAAAACTCTTTATAATGTGGCTTTACACTCCCAAATGGAATGGGTAGAAGAGAAGGTTTTTGGGCTTGTCATAGAGTGTCAGGATTTCCAAGATTCTTTATTAAGTTTTATTTTTATTTATTTACAATCCTATTCGTCATGATTTATTTAAAACATTACATAAGATAAATTACTTATTAAGGCATAACATGCCTTTTTAAAATTCCTCTTATATACAAGTTCACATACCTCACGGGAATCACTCAACACTCGGCCGAAGATGTATTTTAGTGAAACTCTCGAGAGCGGCATGGAACTTACTCCTACCATAGGCTTGCCAAGCAATCAATCCTCCTCCTTTTTAACTATACACCTTTGTAAATATCAAGAGGACTTTTTGGGGTGAAGGGTTAGGTTTGGGTTAAAGGTAGGTGGTTGGGTTCGTGGTTAGTAAAAGGGCGAAAGGCGTAAAAAGCGTCGGTTTTCGTAAGACTTTTTATTTTTGAAGTTTTTATTTTGATGAAGCCATTATTCAAACAAAGTTATTTTTGATGAACTTGTTTGTTTATTTTTCTTTTGCTTCATCATCAACATTTTTTTTTTTTTTGAAAAGTCATAAGAAAAACCGAACTTGTCACTAAAACAAAGGGTTAAAAATAAAAAGGTTTTTGTGGGTGAAAGGGTGTTTGTTTTGGGTTATGAAATGAAAAGGTTTATGCTCAAAGGGGTTAACTAGGGTGATTTTGGGTAGGTGGTAAAAAATTAATGGTGTAGAAATAAAAAAGGGTTAGTCCTAATGCCTCCGTCATTTACTTACTCGGGTTTAAGTTGGTTAGGACCGGGAATGTATTGTCGTGGCAAGTTCTAGAGTTGTAAGAACCAAGCGCCTATTCACACAAGAAACGAAAAATGAGCATTTAATTTAAAGATATGTATTTGTATGCTCAATAAAGGCTCAAAACTCACTTTTGTGGGAATGGGGTTTTTATGTGATCAAGTATATATAATCAAATTTTAACTAAACTTGTCATGCCGTTTCATAATTTTCTTATGTTGGTTTTTTTTTATCACGATGCTATCGGTTGTAAATTTGTAAAAATGTAACCTTTTTAGAACTTGAAATTCCCAAATTAAACCTAGACAGGTAAAAAAATGAAAAATTTTTCAAAAAATTTTTTTTTGGGTGATTAGCGGTTCCAATAGAGTGTTGTGTAAGGCTTGTAATCAGGACTTGCAAGATTCAAGGTTTTAGCATCCCCCCCCCCCACTTAAATTACACATTGTCCTCAATGTGTCTCAAAAATAAGTTTTTAGGTTAATTGAATGTGTAAAAAGGTGTGAAAAAGCAAAATTTTATGTTACTGGCGCCTGGACACGGCCCCGTGTTCAGATCGCCAGTCACAAAAGTTTGTAAAAAGAAACAGAAGCCTGGGCACGGGGGCGTGTTCAGTGAGCACGCCCCGTGTCCAGTTACCTAAACTGGGCATTCTCTGCAGATTGTGCAGCACGGGGCCGTGTTGGGCGGGCACGACCCGTGCTGAACCTGCTGTAATGAAGAAAATTTTGTCGGATGACCCTGTTTTCGTGCATGGGGTGCTGGTTCAAGTATCCCTTGTTATCCTTCACCATCCCGAGTGTGTTTTATTCCTGCAAATTAAAACTAAACTAGAAAACATTTAAATTAATCTAAACTAAGCTAAGGATAATTCCGCGGAATGCCTCCGTGGTGCGCCACGTTTATAAGGGTCCTTGGCTAGACCCAAAGCCTGGTCATATGTTACCCAAGTGGGATGTTTTGCATCCCATGCTACATCGTCGGAGAGCGTCATCCAGGCTTGAGTCTATGACCTTCATGTAGTTGACCGGGTCTTCATCTTCTATTCTTTTTCCAACTCCAAACTTCACCTCCTCGTCCCCAAACTTCAAAGTTAGTGTTCCATCATTCATGTCAACTACTGCTTGAGCTGTGGCTAGAAATGGCCTCCATAGGATGAGAGGGACTTCGGCGTCTTCTTCCATGTCTAGTATGACAAAGTCGGCCGGGAAAACGAAATTGTCGACTTTGACCAATAAATTTTCAGCGACACCATGTGGATATTTGACGGATCTGTCGGCAAGTTGTATGCTCATCTTTGTAGGGCTTGTTTTTCCTAGGCCGAGTCGTTTGAACATTGATGCGGGCATGAGGTTGATGTTAGCCCCAAGATCGGCTAGTGCATTGCAAATGGGGGATTCCCCAATTGAGCAAGGAATCGTGAAACTTCCAGGATCAATCTTCTTTTGCGGGAGTTTGTTGAGTAGTAAGGCGGAGCATTCTTCGTCTAAGTTAACTAATTGCAATGCTTCAATTTTCCTTTTATGAGTGAGGAAGTCCCTCATAAATTTTGAATATTTAGGCATTTGGGTTAGGACTTCGATAAATGGAATATTAACATGCAATTGTATTAATAAATTTTCAAACTTTGCGAATTGCTCGTCGGTCTTTTTACGAATTAACCAACCGGGGTATGGAACCAGAGGAGTCTTAGTGGGCTCTTGGATTGGTGGAGAAGCCTTCTCTGGTTGGGGTGTGGGTAGAGTTGTGGTATGGCTGGATTGGCTTCTTTCAGCTGGCGGTAATGGAGCCTCCTCGGGACCCACGGTTCGGTTTCTCAATGTGATGAGATGTACTTGCGCCTTTGGGTTGGTTTCGGTATTACTTGGTAACGCGCCTTGAGGTCTCTCGGAGAAATTTTGAGCTATTTGATTTAATTGTTTTTCAATGTTTTGAATGCTAGCTTGTTGATTTCTGAAATTCGATTCCAATTGCTGAAATCGATCGAGTTTTTCTTTTCGGTGTCGGAGATGAGGCGAGATACAGTATCTTCAAGCCTTTCTCGTCCACCTTGTTGTTGGGGGTAATTTTGTGGTTGTTGAAAGTTTGTTCGTTGGTTTTGTTGGTTATTACTATTGCCAGGATCTCTCCAACCAAGCTTAGGGTGGTTACGCCATCCTTGGTTGTAGGTACCCGTTGGAGGACCCGACGGCCTAGGTCTATTATCAATGTAGTTTACCGTTTCCGTTTGATCATCCAATTCTTTCATACAACTCCACTTTTCATGTGGCCCACCACACCCCTCACAAGCCATAACCGAGACCTTGTTTGCCATTTCTAACTTTTTAATTTTTGAAGAAAGGGCCTCGATTTGAGCTTGTAAAGAGGTGCTTTCATCAACCTTATGGGCGCCCGGGGCAATAGATTTATTGCCTCGGGGAGTGTGCCACTGAAAATTGGTTTGAGCAATTTCCTCAATTTGATTATATATTTCATTTGGCCAACGATTACCTAAAAGTCCCCCGGAGCTAGAATCAAGTGTTTGTCTTGTGTGTGGCAACAACCCATTATAGAAAGTGGATACTTGTTGCCATACCGCAAGACCGTGATGAGGACACTTTCTTAGTAGCTCCTTGAACCTTTCCCAAGTTTCATACAAGGATTCCCCGTCCTCTTGTGAATATGTATTAATTTCAGTCATTAATTTAGCCGTTTTAGCATGAGGGAAATACTTGTATAGAAACTTTTGGGCCAGTTCATCCCAGGTGTTTACCGAACCAACTGGGAGGGTGTTAAGCCAAGCCTTAGCTCGGTCTTTTAGTGAAAATGGAAACATGCGAAGGCGGATGGCGTCGTTTGATGCTCCATTGATCCGAAAGGTATCACATATTTCTAAGAAATTAGTAATATGTAGATGGGGATCCTCGTCCGCGAGCCCATGGAAGGTTGCGGAGTTTTGAAGCATCTGTATCAAATGTGGCTGAAGTTGGAAGTTATTGGCTTCGACATTCGGTGCATTGATAGCGGCGCCTAGATTACCTACGGTGGGGCGTAAGTAATCCATGAGAGTATGTTGGTCCGCCATTGGAAGTGGGTCCCCCGAAGCTTTCTCTTGGTTTTTAGCTTTAAGTCTTTTTCTGAGAAAGCGTTCGGGTTCTTCTAGAGGTTCTTTTATGTCTCTACTAGAACTGGAGCTCATACACTACGTAGAAAGTTCAGATGTGGTGCCTGGGTTCCAAGTCCTGCAATAAAAACAGAAAAGAACGTTGGTCAGAAGGTTCACCACGGCCCCGTGCTCGGGTGAACACGGCCCGTGGTCGGAGATACAGTGATTGTTTTCTGGATCCCTGTTACTGGGGAGATGGACACGGCCCCGTGTTGCACCGACACGGCCCCGTGCTCAACTCTCTGTAACTCGGAAAATAAAAACTGCCAGTGACAATGCTGGACACGGCCCGTGTCCGACCAGGCACGACCCGTGCTGAGCTCTGCAGAAGCTGAAAAAATTAAGAAAATCCTAAAAAAAACAGAAAAATTAGAAAAAACGATTAGGCCGCTGATTCCTAACTTTCTTAAAATCCTTGTGTCCCCGGCAACGGCGCCAAAAACTTGATGTGCGTGCGGTGTGATATATAATTAAGTATATTTTAAGCCCTTTTTACATGTTAGTCAAGTTTAAAATTTATAAAACATGATATTTTACTAACACCAGACACACATATGGGCAAGTGCACCCATCGTGAGCGTAGTATAGTGTTGGCAAGATACCGAGGTCGTCCAAGGACACAAGAGCTTTTAGTACCGGTTTATCCTCAACGTCTAATCAAATCAAAAAATTAGAAAAAAAGGTTTAAACTAGAAAAATAAAAACTAACTAAAATGCTGAAAAAATAAAATAAAAGTAAAACAGATAGACAATATGAATCACTTGGCTCCGACTCGTGTTTAATGTAACCTTTGATTATTTCTGCACTTTTGCAATTTTTAAGAGATTATCTTAGTTATTGTAGTAGGCCCCCTCTTTTGAAGGTGACGTTACCCTCAACCCAGTAGTTTGAGTCAGCAAGGATACAATCCTAAAGGGTCGGATTATTGAAAGATAATTAATTAAGTTATTAATGCATATTATGGTAGGCCCCTCTTTTGAAGGTGACGTTACCCTCGGCTAAGTAGTCTGAGTCAGCAGGGATAGAGTCCTAAATAGCCGGGTTAAAGTATTAATAGTAGCTTACATATGAGGGGATCAAAGAATTTGGACCCCCGCCATCCAATATCGGTGAGTATTGAAGGAGGTCCTACTAAATTTGACCCAGGTCCTTGCAGGATCTATACACTGAACAAGGCAAGACTCTTACCAAACCGTTCCCTTAACCCCCGACCAGGTAGCCAACATATCTCCATATAGACCGTGGAGATATGAATGGTGAAAATCTTTTATTTTATATAGACAGTAAAATAATGCCAAGACACCACGGACAAACGATAAGGAAGAATCACATTCAACATAAGAAACTAGTTATTAAAGTCATTAATACATAACCAAGTAAAAAGTGTGAAAAGATAAAAAATAAAAAGTATTACATTAGACACTTGTCTTCACCAAGTGATGTAAGAGACTTAGGCAAACATGGCCTTTGATTGTCAAGAAATCTTACGATCAATCTTGGATCCTGAGACGACTCACACACTCTATGATGGACAATGGATGATGGTGGTGGATGATGGTGTGTGATAGTGGTGGGTGGTGGGTGAAGTGTGAGAGAGGTGGTGTGCCAAGAGATGGTTTGCAAATGAGCCAAGCACCCCTATTTATAGCCTGAACAGCTGCTCGGGCACGGCCCCGTGTCCATTAGGCACGGCCCCGTGTCCATCCTCCTTCTCTTTCTTCATTAATTGCAGTTTGTCTGCATTAGTTGACCACTCCCCCGTGTCCGCTGGGCACGCCCCCGTGTGCAGAAGCGTATCTGTACTATAAAGATTTCCCCAGATTCTGCGAATCTTAGAGTTGACCACGACCCCGTGTCCGCTGAGCATGACCCCGTGGTGGGTGATAGAAGCTTCTCCAGCTTTGTCTTTTATGTTGACACTTGGGCACGCCCCCGTGCTCACTGAGCACGGGGCGTGTTCAGCCTTCTGTCTTCTTGATTTTGCTTGGGAAGATGTTGTCGGGGGGTCGGGCATGCCACGTTTGTTCCTTTTCTTGTATTTATGTTAGATTTAGCTGCCTTTTTGCTTCTTTTGTTCATTTGAGCTCATTTAATCTTGAAAATACAAAAGGAAGACAAAACACACTTTTTCCAACATTAGTACTAAAAAAGGGTTATTTTATGCCATATTTGATGTAATTTATATGTTGCATTTTGTGCACATCAGCTACACTAAAAAATGGTGGAATTCGAACTTCATCAATAGTCAGCAAGAAAGGATGTTGATCAAGGCTTCGGTGTTGAAGGGGTATGGTCCCAAAAAGCCGCGCAGACCTTCATGCAGGTCGCGCGCAGGACCATACTCCTTATTCAGCAAGATGTTTAATCCTAACCTCGCGCGGGTTACCTCACCATGTATTGACCTCGCGCAAGGTCTAAACAAGAAATCACACCAAACTCAACACTTAGCATTCTGGATAAGAGCCTCCAGCTCCTATAATCCTGCGCGGGCTAGCTACGTTCTCAACAAGGGTCGCGATGGATTATAGCGCAAGGCAACTTCAAAAGGTACAGAAGGTACAAGTGGCAGAAGAAAAGAGCTAATCTGCACCCTTCAGGCTGTGCTCAATCGTGCTCCACGATCGTCTGACATGCAGGAGACATAGAGTACGAAAGGACGCCTACATGGCACCAATCAGGGGGCAGCGACACCTGCCCCACGATCTCCACTTACCTGCTGATGGCAGAAGGACGGCTAGGCCGACAACATTGACAAGTGGCTCCAATCACGGTGCGCCAGCACCGGAGAACTTCTAGAAGACACTAACGGTCGACACCAGTGAGACAAAGAGCATATCCTCTATGTTGTCGCCTTCCGGCCCAAGCCCATCAGCGCACATCCTCTTACACCTCTCCGGCTATAAATAGAGACCTCAGTTCACAGGTTAAACATTATATTCCCTCTACTCTCACTCTTAACACATATTTATCTCCCCCAAAACAGTCGCTTATTCTCACGCCGGAGCCTGGTTAAGAGGGAAACCCCCATATTCCCCTCTTAACGAGCTAACGGTGTTCTATTTTGTAGGATTATCGGATCATTAAGGAGCTCAGAAAGTCATAAGAAGATTAACCACTATGGTAGAAACATAAACCAAACTAATCAATGTAGGATCGTTTGCACGACCAAAACGAGTCGTTCAGAAGAGTTCTAATCAATACGAGAGGCGGAAATAAACGTATCGACTTTGAATCAGCTTGATTTACACACAGAATTACTTTAATTGTCTTGTATATTGATTTGACACGATTACAGATCAAACAACACGTCAGCATCACTTCGGCTCTGGAATCAGCAACTTTTACAAATGAAATGACAACTCAGGTATTTATAGAGATGGCATTTCGTACGAAATGGATAAGAGCCATTTCGTGCGAAATGGGCAATGACCATTTCGTACGAAATGATCTTTCCATTTTGTGCGAACTGGTCCAACATCTCCAAAACCCTATCAACTAGCCTACCGAGCTCCATTCTATCTAATCTAGATACAAGACGAAGTCTATAGACATATGCACCAACAGACTCCCCGTTGGATGTCGACGAGTCTTCAGTACAAGTCTTCAGTACGTCGAGTCTTCAATCTTTATTAGTCTTCAAGCTCTCTTCCAAAGTAACTGACAGTGTAAGCTTCCATCAAACTCTATCTTCTTCTCTCTCTCTTTTCCAGGATCTCAACCTGGCTTTCAACCATTCAAACTTCCCTTGAATGTTGATCTTGCAATCTTCAGTCTCCTCTTTCTCTTACATTCTCAGAGTCTTAATCCTAGCTCTATCTTTAACAAACTTTCAGGATCAGAAACTGGCTCTTGCATCTTCAGACTCCCCTTTGCTAGCAGACTCCCCCTTAAGTTGTTCCGGGATCGCAATCTGACATAGCTTTTGTTCTAGAATCGAAACCTGGCTCAAACTCTGCACAGGCTTAGAATCAAGGATCTTCTCAGGAGTCGTAACCTACTGCTTCTGCCTGCACAAACTCTACCCAACAGTTATAACAATTTTAATTACTGATAAACCAGTTGTAAAAATACTATTCAAAATTTGACATTTTCATTAAATTGAAACCATTTAATCTTTATCTTTTTTTAAAAAAAAAAATCATTTCTCAATTCAAACAAACTCTCCCAACCCTGTTGTTCATCATGTTTAGCACTCAGAATTTTGAAAATCAGCTTTCCAACATCAGTTGTCGAAAATCTTTTTGATTTTTTTTTAAATTTATGCTAAAACACACTGAAAATCTTTTTGGATTTTTCTTTTAATGAAAAGCAGTAAAGAAATATTTACAGACCATATTTTTTCGAGTTTGTGTAAAAGGATCATATCAGTTTGTGAGACAAATCACTAGCACCGTTGAGCTTTAAACACTTTAAGTTCTAAACGATTAACATAGATTGACGATATTGTTGTCCTCTTAAACTCAATCTAAAAACTTTCGAAATGCTTACCGATACGTTAAGATATATTAATTTTGCACTAAATTCTTATGGACCCCACGATCTCAGCATATCCCCTCATCATGCAATACACTGACTCAAGTAATGCCTTTAAACTTTCATCAACTGTGATATGTGCGAAAACAACGCAGCATGTTTAAACATTAACAATTAGGCCGATCTTTCGATACGCAGAGAAAGTCCAATGTTTAAACAAAATAAGAAATAAAAACAAGTTGAAAGTATTTAAATCTTAACCACCAGCTCGATATTCACATATACGCAGAGGTGATCCAAGATTTAAACGAAACACCAAAGAAAATAAAGCAGAATGTTTAGGCACTAACATCCAGTTTGATACTCACGTATACGCAGAGGATGTCCAATGCTTAAACAAAATAAAGACATCAAACAAGTTTAAATATTTGCAAAATAAAATGCACAATCACAGTGACTTTTTCAGCAAGTTGTGAAAGTTCACAAACTGATCGGTTTTTATGCACTTTTAGCATTCAGCGATTACTGAGTAGGTACACAATCACGAAGGATAAAACTAAGTACTATGCTTTCAACCGCGTTTCCCACTAGAACTAGGCTTGTTCATTTAAGTTTGTATCGTTATCGCAAATCTACTAGTCTAGCTGAGCCTATCGTCACATCTTTAGTGAGACCGTTTATCACATTTTAACTTTCCATTTCTATAACGTATGGTGACAGTCTAACTAATGTACTATCATTTCCTCTTTTCACAACAAAACTCATTTTTGATTTTTATCATGTTTTTGGCTTTTTCAAATTTTCTAATGTTTTTGGATTTTCTGAAATTTCTTATGTCACACCCCGACCACGTAGAACATACAAAACGCGGCGGAAACGTCGGGGAGTGTTGTAACAGAATTATTGTTTCACAACCATGGCATACAAAGTTATATTTTATTTATTAACAAGAGTGTTAAATTGTCTTAAACAGGAAACAAAGAGTTCATAACATAATTAAACTAGTCTATCTTCATTTTTAGTCTCTAAGGCACAGGTCCGCCCTAGTGTCATGATCATCATCCTACGCAATAGCTCCTGAAAACACATGTGAAAATAGGTACGTCAGCATAAAAATGCCTGTGAGATACATAGGATTTGTGAAAAGAGGATTCATAACTTATGAGTTTAGAAAAAGTTGTTTAACAAAAGTCAGTCATGGACCTTGTAAATTGTTTTGTTTTGTAAATCATTCAAAAAGCGATGATATGTATAAATAAGAGAATAATGTAAGGTTAAATGAATAACCAAGTAATATGAGTTTGTATAAGATAAGTTGTTTTGTAAATCAATGTCTTGTGAAAATAAGTTGTTTATGTAAAACGCAATATGTCAAATATTGAAATGATTTAAGTAACGCTACGACATGTAATGTCATACAAACACTTATATATAGGAAGTACCAGCGGCGTATCCACCATGCTTGTATCATATTACACACGCCTCGTTACTCAAATCACTTACTCAAACCAACCACCAATGTAAATTGTTTATGTATAAATGAATTGTCATGTGTTAATGTGTAAACCATATCAAAATGTCTATGTCCAATGTAAACCACTAAATGTGTATATCAATGTCAAAATGTTTATGTTTAATGTAGATCATGTAATGTGTACCCAAAAATATCATGTATGGTAAGTGAAATATATCAACTAAACCATATGTAAAATGCACAAAAACAAGGTATTGAAGTAAAACATGGTTTAAATCAAAGTTATTTTTTGTGGAACAAGTGCATGCTATACTGATACAAACATTTATGCGGTATTGTGAAAATGCATACATCCAAGCCTTGAGACTGTGGCGATAAACCCTTAAACAAATTAAAGGTTTATCTAAGTTATGTGTATCGAATTCGGTCATTCCTTTCATCCAAACCTACCCAGGATGTCCGGAACGGGAGTTGTCAATTCCTATGGTACCACTACTTACTAACGAACGGCGTAGCTAATGTTAATGAATGTATTGTTCCATTTTAAACAACCCAAATGTCATACCAAAATGTAAACATGTGATGAAAACAACTGTACTAAGTATGCACACAATGGGCATACATAGCATGAAATGTAATGTGAAACAATGTACTAAGTATGCACACAATGGACATACATAGCATGAAATGTAATGTGAAACAATGTACTAAGTATGCACACAATGGACATACATAGCATGAAATGTAATGTAAAACAATGTACTAATGAACATAGCAAGTATATGATGTGAAAGCAGGAAAGCACGAAAGTAACAAGTAGGCACAAGTGTTTCACCCCAAAATGTTTGGAAAACAGTAAAAGAGGGGTCTATGTACTCACATGAGATTGCTCAGAAGTCCTAAGATAACCACCAAGCAAAGCTAGAGATCTCGGAATCAAACCGCACCTAATATAGGTAACTATGTTAATAAACCGGACCTAAATCGGAGGATCTGATAGAATGAGGGTTCTTAAACCAAACGAGTATGGAGACTCGTGTAATATGGTTTAACAAAGCCTACATACTAAATGAAACCTAACATAAGTGCTTACGACCCATTACGACCCGTTTAGGTAGCTTATGCTACTTTAACGCGTCGTTCGCTTGAAATGCGTTCGGACCGCCTAACTAGTCCTATGACAAGTAGAATATGCCTTAACATGCCTAATATTGTCGCCAAATCAGTTTAGATGTCAAAAGTTATGTCACATATGTTTATAATGAATTTTGGCATCAAAGGGGTATTTTGGTAATTTACCTAAGGCATATAAACTACCTATCATACAACTACTTAAACGTCGTGACCATAAGGTATAACCTCGGAAGGTTATTCCCTACCTACTATGGTCACCTAATGTATTTGGTCGGATCCTAACGATCGACCAAATGGGTCGGGTTCGAAGGTATAATCGATTTATTAGATCGCTTACCCTTACGACCCTAGACAACGTGGTAATCAGTAGGCATAGTCACAAGGGACTATAACCATTGTGATCACAATCACGTTGCGAAGTTCAAACGAACTTCGCATTGACCATAAACTGGTCAACGCAGAAAGTCAAACAAAGTTTGACTTTCGGACTCGAAAAACAATAAAAGAACGAAGGAATACTTACGAAGGGTCCCCGAATGCTAATCTTGATTCAAGTAGCTCAGGTATGAAACAAAGGTTTCAACTTAGAGCTTCTCAAATCAGATTCTAGTGGGTTTTGAAGTTGGGGGATGTGTGTATTTATAGGATTTCCCGAACCGTTAGGATCGTTTCTTGGAAACCGTGATCGAATCTAAGGCGTACACTTGTTGGAATGTTGTGGTGACTAAAAATGGCCCCTCATGAACTGAAAGGGCAAGTGTGGGTGTGTGGTTGGGAGTTTAACAGCTGTAATTTGCTGATTAATTGATCTTATCTGATCTGGGAGCCTGACGCGGGCCGCGTAAAAGATAGCCCTGGTTTTACGCGGCCCGCCTGGCCTGAGTGGTCAGAAACAAACTTTCGTAAATGACAATTTCAATCCCTGTTACGTGTTTAAGCCATTTCCGACACGTTTAAGGCCCGTTAAGCCAATGTTAAGGCCCTAAGATGATGCCTAAACATTGTGGACATGAAACATGCTCAAAAATATGTTGGATGTCAGTTCATTTAGTCGTACGATCACGATGTTCGCTTAATTACGATGGAATGCGCATAAGCGCGAAAAACGATCCAAATGACGCGACGGATGGATTTTTCTTATGCCAATCACTAAAATAAAATGTTTTAGTTCTTACATAAATTTTTGGATGTCCGGATGTATTCAGAACGTAAGTTATGCGCGAAAGTGCAAACTTGTGCACTTTTTGGCACTTTTAGTCCCTGAATGACCCAAAAGTTTATTTTAGCACACCGAACCCCTCAAAGCCTATTTCTAAGCTATGTAAAGGATATTTATGGTATGTTTAACTTATGGTCATGTTCCGGAATGTTCGTTACAGTTCAAATTGGCATACTTTCGCAGTTTGTCAAGTTTAGTCCCTGTAAGCGAATTAACTTGTTTTTGCCATACCAAAGCCTTCAAAACTTATTTCTAAGTTATGTAAAGGTTATTTAAGGTATGTTAAGTATATGTTTATGTTCCGGAGTATTTGTCGCATTAAACTGATTACGTTTACGCATCAGTTTGCGTATAACTCTCCAGAAAGCGATATAGAGTTTGAAATTGAATAAAAGTCAAAACATGAAAAATGTAAGACACAACCAAACAAACATTGGGATCAAATAACATTGTTTTATTGATAGCTAAATTGTTTATAATGATTTCAGACACAGATGTTACATCTTACTCCCCCTAAAATTCAAAACCATTTAAAGAAAATTTGACAAACCGATGTGAATTGCTTCAAATCGCCATCCACTTGGCATAAACAATCAGAACTCCCCCTGACAACAAACTATTTTCCCATTCTGATTTCAAAACACTTAAGTTTGTTTTAATCAAATGGTTTTTTCGGAAAATTAGTTTTGTTGGGGTTTCATCACTTTGTACTCTGATTTCAGAACTCTTGAGATTGGATACGTGAAAGGTTGGATGAACATTTCCAAGTTCAGGAGGTAATTCAAGTCTGTAGGCTACCTTATCGATTCTTTCGACGATCTTGAATGGTCCAACGTATCTAGGTGCAAGTTTTCCTTTCTTTCCAAATCTGATCACACCTTTCCAAGGTGAGACCTTAAGTAATACTCGATCACCGACTTGAAATTCCAAGGGCTTGCATTTTGGGTCCGCGTAACTCTTTTGACGGCTTCTAGCTGTCTGAAGGTTATCACGAACTTTCTTAATCTTGTCAGTTGTCTCTAAAATGAGGGCAAGTCCAGTAAGCTGAGCCTCGCCGATCTCATTCTAGCAGACTGGTGAACGACATTTTCGACCATAGAGAGCCTCGAAAGGAGCCATGTTGATGCTGGAGTGATAATTGTTGTTGTAGGAGAATTCAATCAACGGAAGATGTGAATCCCAACTACCACCAAAATCGATCACACAAGCTCTAAGCATATCCTCCAGAGTCTGGATTGTTCTTTCAGATTGACCATCCGTTTGCGGATGATAAGCTGTGCTCAGATTAAGTTGGGTCCCCATAGCAGATTGCATGGTTCTCCAAAAATGAGAAGTGAAACGAGCATCTCTGTCAGAAATGATGTTCAAAGGAACACCATGTCGAGCTACAATTTCATCCACGTAGATTTTAGCAAGTTTGTCAGCAGAAAAATCCTCACGGATTGGCAAGAAATGCGATGACTTTGTAAGGCGATCAACGACTACCCAGATGGCATCATGACCTTTCTTTGTGCGTGGAAGTTTGGTAACAAGATCCATAGTAATGTTTTCCCATTTCCAAACTGGGATCTCTGGTTGCACCAATAAACCCGAAGGACGTTGATGTTCAGCCTTAACCTTAAGACAAGTAAGGCATTTTGATACGTATAAGGCAATGTCTTTCTTCATACCAGGCCACAAATAGTGAATACGAAGATCCTTATACATCATATCTGAGCCAGGATGAACAGAATAACGCGACTTATGGGCTTCATCCATAAGCAAGGTGCGAAGGTTATCTTGGCTTGGGACCCACAAACAGTCCATGAAGTAATACGATCCATTGTCCTTCAGTTCCAGAGCAGGTGTTATGTGATAGGGAAATTCCTTATCCATCAAACCTTGTGAAACACAAGATTGTTGAGCCTGAGAAATGCGGACTTGGATATCAGATCGAGCTTGAATAACAGATTGAACACGAACACAATGAAGCTTAGTACATTCCTTACGACTCAATGCATCGGCTACGACATTCGCCTTACCAGGATGGTAGCGAATTTCGCAGTCATAGTCGTTTAGAAGCTCAACCCAACGTCGTTGCCTCATGTTGAGTTCTTTCTGATTGAAGATATGCTGAAGACTTTTGTGGTCCGTGAAAACCACACATTTTGTACCGTACAAATAGTGTCTCCAGATCTTTAGAGCGAAAACAACTGCACCCAACTCAAGATCATGAGTGGTGTAGTTCTTCTCATGTATCTTCAACTGCCTCGATGCGTATGCTATGACTTTGCTCCTTTGCATCAGAACACAGCCAAGACCCAATTTAGATGCATCGCAATAAACGACGAAATCATCATTGCCCTCAGGCAAAGTTAGAACAGGCGCGTCACAAAGTTTCTGTTTCAAAGTCAGAAACGCTTCCTCTTGCTTGAATCCCCAATCAAAGGGCTTGTTCTTCTGAGTTAGAGCAGTTAGAGGAACTGCAATCTTTGAGATGTTCTCAATGAAGCGGCGATAACCCGCTAGACCAAGAAAAGAACGAACTTCAGTAGGAGTAGTAGGCGTATCCCAATCCTTAATCGCACGATCTTGGAGGGATCTACATGAATACCTTGTTCGTTGATAATATGTCCTAAGAATTGAACTTCTTTAAGCCAGAATTCACACTTCGAGAATTTGGCGAAAAGTTACTCTTTCTTTAGGAGTTCCAGAGTAAGACGAAGATGTTGCTCGTGATCAGCTCTCGTTTTAGAATAAATCAAGATGTCGTCAATAAAAACAATGACGAACTGATCCAAATAAGGTTTGCAGACCCTATTCATTAAGTCCATGAAAACAGCAGGAGCATTAGTCAAACCGAATGGCATGACTGTGAATTCATAATGCCCATAACGAGTATGGAACGCTGTCTTGGGAATATCATCTTCATGCACCCGAAGTTGATGATATCCAGATCGCAGATCAATCTTTGAAAAATAAGAAGCACCTTGTAACTGATCAAAGAGATCATCGATGCGAGGTAGGGGATATCGATTCTTGATGGTAAGCTTGTTAAGCTCACGATAATCGATACACATCCTAAAGGATCCATCCTTCTTCTTGACAAAAAGAACGGGAGCACCCCAAGGTGAAAAGCTAGGACGTATAAAACCTTTGTCAGAGAGCTCCTGAAGCTACTTAGACAACTCTTGCATCTCAGATGGTGCAAGACGATATGGAGCTCTGGCAATGGGATTTGCACCAGGTACGAGATCAATGCGGAACTCGACTTGGCGTGCTGGGGGTAGACCAGGTAACTCTTCAGGGAAAACTTCAGAATAATCCCGAACGACAGGGATATCTGAAATAGACTTACCCTTGCCTTTATCTGCTGTAACATGTGCTAAGAAAGCCACATAGTTCTTCCGCAGATATTTCCGAGCTTTAAAACAAGACATGAGCTTGAGACCACCAGACGGTTTCTCACCTTGAACCTGTAGGATCTCGCCTGTCGAAAGCGGCACACGAACGATCTTCTTGAAACAAACTACTTATGCGTGATGCTTAGATAACCAGTCCATACCCACAATGACGTCGAAGCTTCCAAGTTGCATAGGCGTGAGGTTGATAGGAAAAAGATGGTCGTTAAGGTTCAACTGGCAGTTGTGTAGAACAGAATCAAGAACAATGGGTTCACCACTAGCAACTTCTACTGTCAAGGGTTTTCCTAGTTTCGTTCTAGACACGCGAAGCATTAGCTCAAAAGACAATGACACAAAACTCTTGTCGGCACCAGAATCAAAAAGAACAGATGCAGGCTGATTATTAATAAGGAACGTACCGTTCACCACATTATCGTCCGCCTGCGCCTCTTGAGCATTCATGTTGAAGACTCGGCCTCGAGCCGGAGCCTGAGCTGGATTCGCATTCACCAATCTTGGACATTGGTTACGGTAGTGGGTCAGATCCCCACAGTTAAAACAAGCACCAGGTGGGTAGTGTGGTCGTGCAGCTTGACCCTGTTGCTGAGCAGGAGGCTGAGCAACTTGTTGAGCCGGGTTCTGAGCTGCCTGATTCTGAGCAAACCGACAAACATTGGCAAGATGGCCCGACTTCCCACAGTTATTACAGAAACGGCACTGATGTTGCGGCTGATGGTGACTGTTGCATCTATTGCACAAAGGTGCATTCCCTGAATAGGGCTTCTTCGCTGGAGGCTGTGCGGGTTGGTTGGGAGCTGCCTGGTTAGCTTGGGCAGTAACAGCATAGTTTTGGGAAGCCTTACGCTTCCTTGCCCTTTTTGATGAACCAGAATCCTTTCCATTCTTGTTTTGACCTTTTTTGCTATCTTCCTTGTCAAACGACTGTTTCTTACCCTTGTCACCCTTCCTGTGTAACTTATTCTTCCGAGTCTGCGACTCAGTCAATGTCGCTGCTAACTCGATAGCCTGACGGAGTGTGGCAGGGTTACTACCAGTAATGATGTCTTGCACTGAGTCAGCTAGGCCGTCGATGTACCTTTCGATAGCCTTGTCGAGTGGGGTAACCATTGTTGGGCATAGCAGACTCAATTCCTCAAATCTATCGGTATATGCCCTGTGCTCACCACTGTCTTGTTTCAAGTCATCGAACCCTCTCTCCAAAGCTCGCTGTTCATGACGAGGACAGAACTCCCTCATCATAAGGGCCCTAAGTTCAGCCCAAGTTTGTGCTAGAGCAACTTCTGCACCACGGTCTCTCATAACCCCGTTCCACCATGTGAGAGCCCTCTTCTGAAACACACTCGAAGAAAACTCGACCTTGCGATTGTCAGGACACTGCATGTGGCGAAAAGTATTCTCAATGCTCTCGAACCATTGAAGAAGCCCAGTTGCTCCTTCAGAACCACTAAACTTGAGTGGTTTAGCCGAGTTAAAATCCTTATATTTGCATGGAGCATTGTTGTTGTTGTTGGCTTGGTTCCATTGAGCAAAGAGGTTTGGGAATTGAGCAGCCATCTGCTGCGCAATGATTTCTGCCAGTTCGGCAGTCGCTATCTGGTTTTCGCGTCGAGGAGGCATTCTAAAAGAGGAAAACATGAAAGGGAACGAGTGAGATGATTGGATGAAGAGAATGAGATGAAACAAAATTAACAAAAGAAAAGATGGTGGTCATTTATCCGCATTACCAAGCAAACAAACGACACACAGTGACTAATCAAGGTAAATGGGTGAAAAATAATGTATCGCGAAGACATGCTCGCCTATAAGTGAACACTCACCCCAAGAGTTCCTAGGTAAGAGTGACTGGTCCGATTATGTGGATTTGTACGAACACTCTAGCCATAGACAGAAAACCCAGGGTACAGGCATTCACCCTTCCAGTTTGCACGTGTTCACATTATTTAAAACCCAAAACCTTGACGAGATTTTGAAAACTCAAAGGGGTTCAAAACCATATAACAGAGGGTTCAAAATCTTACAATTGAGGGTTCAAAACCTTGTAATAATTCATTCAAAAACAGATGATTGATTTTCAAAAAATCGTTTCGGAAAATTTGGTTTTTTGTTTTGATAATCACCTAAGGATAGGTGATGTACATGTTTTAAGATCTAAACACAAGATAACGTGTGTTAGGGTCCTAGAAAGGTTTTAGTCTAGGTCAAAGCATTACTAATAACCTAATTCCCTATAACCATTGGCTCTGATATCAACTCTTCTGTCACACCCCGACCACGTAGAACATACAAAACGTGGCGGAAACGTCGGGGAGTGTTGTAACAGAATTATTGTTTCACAACCATGGCATATAAAGTTATATTTTATTTATTAACAAGAGTGTTATATTGTCTTAAACAGGAAACAAAGAGTTCATAACATAATTAAACTAGTCTATCTTCATTTTTAGTCTCTAAGGAATAGGTACGCCCTAGTGTCATGATCATCATCCTACGCAATAGCTCCTGAAAACACATGTGAAAATAGGCACGTCAGCATAAAAATGCCGGTGAGATACATAGGATTTGTGAAAAGAGGATTCATGACTTATGAGTTTAGAAAAAGTTGTTTAACAAAAGTCAGTCATGAACCTTGTAAATTGTTTTGTTTTGTAAATCATTCAAAAAGCGATGATATGTATAAATAAGAGAATAATGTAAGGTTAAATGAATAACCAAGTAATATGAGTTTGTATAAGATAAGTTGTTTTGTAAATCAATGTCTTGTGAAAATAAGTTGTTTATGTAAAACGTAATATGTCAAATATTGAAATGATTTAAGTAACGCTACGACATGTAATGTCATACAAACACTTATATATAGGAAGTACCAGCGGCGTATCCACCATGCTTGTATCATATTACACATGCCTCGTTACTCAAATCACTTACTCAAACCAACCACCAATGTAAATTGTTTATGTATAAATGAATTGTCATGTGTTAATGTGTAAACCATATCGAAATGTCTATGTCCAATGTAAACCACTAAATGTGTATATCAATGTCAAAATGTTTATGTTTAATGTAGATCATGTAATCTGTACCCAAAAATATATCAAAAACAAGGTATTGAAGTAAAACATGGTTTAAATCAAAGTTATGTTTTGTGGAACAAGTGCATGCTATACTGATACAAACATTTATGCGGTATTGTGAAAATGCATACATCCAAGCCTTGAGACTGTGGCGATAAACCCTTAAACAAATTAAAGGTTTTTCTAAGTTATGTGTATCAAATTCGGTCATTCCTTTCATCCAAACCTACCCAGGATGTCCAGAACGGGAGTTGTCAATTCCTATGGTACCACTACCTACTAACGAATGGCGTAGCTAATGTTAATGAATGTATTGTTCCATTTTAAACAACCCAAATGTCATACCAAAATGTAAACATGTGATGAAAACAACTGTACTAAGTATGCACACAATGGGCATACATAGCATGAAATGTAATGTGAAACAATGTACTAAGTATGCACGCAATGGACATACATAGCATGAAATGTAATGTAAAACAATGTACTAATGAACATAGCAAGTATATGATGTGAAAGCAGGAAAGCACGAAAGTAACAAGTAGGCACATGTGTTTCACCCCAAAATGTTTGGAAAACAGTAAAAGAGGGGTCTATGTACTCACATGAGATTGCTCAGAAGTCCTAAGATAACCAACAAGCAAAGCTAGAGATCTCGGAATCAAACGGCACCTAATATAGGTAACTATGTTAATAAACCGGACCTAAATCGGAGGATCGGATAGAATGAGGGTTCTTAAACCAAACGAGTATGGAGACTCGTGTAATATGGTTTAACAAAGCCTACATACTAAATGAAACCTAACATAAGTGCTTACGACCCATTACGACCCGTTTAGGTAGCCTATGCTACTTTAACGCATCGTTCGCGTGAAATGCGTTCGGACCGCCTAACTAGTCCTATGACAAGTAGAATATCCCTTAACATGCCTAATATTGTCGCCAAATCAGTTTAGATGTCAAAAGTTATGTCACATATGTTTATAATGAATTTTGGCATCAAATGGGTATTTTGGTAATTTACCTAAGGCATATAAACTACCTATCATACAACTACTTAAACGTCGTGACCATAAGGTATAACCTCGGAAGGTTATTCCCTACCTACTATGGTCACCTAATGTATTTGGTCGGATCCTAACGATCGACCAAATGGGACGGGTTCGAAGGTATAAGCGATTTATTAGATCGCTTACCCTTACGACCCTAGACAACGTGGTAATCAGTAGGCATAGTCACAAGGGACTATAACCATTGTGATCACAATCACGTTGCGAAGTTCAAATGAACTTCGCATTGACCATAAACTGGTCAACGCAGAAAGTCAAACAAAGTTTGACTTTCAGACTCGAAAAGCAATAAAAGAACGAAGGAATACTTACGAAGGGTCCCCGAATGCTAATCTTGATTCAAGTAGCTCAGGTATGAAACAAAGGTTTCAACTTAGAGCTTCTCAAATCAGATTCTAGTGGGTTTTGAAGTTGGGGGATGTGGGTATTTATAGGATTTCCCGAACCGTTAGGATCGTTTCTTGGAAACCGTGATCGAATCTAAGGCGTACACTTGTTGGAATGTTGTGGTGACTAAAAATGGCCCCTCATGAACTGAAAGGGCAAGTGTGGGTGTGTGGTTGGGAGTTTAACAGCCGTAAACTGCTGATTAATTGATCTTATCTAATCTGGGAGCCTGACGCGGGCCGCGTAAAGGATAGCCCTGGTTTTACGCGGGCCGCCTGGCCTGACTGGTGAGAAACAAACTTTCGTAAATGACAGTTTCAATCCCTGTTACGTGTTTAAGCCATTTCCGACACCTTTAAGGCCCGTTAAGCCAACGTTAAGGCCCTAAAATGATGCCTAAACATTGTGGACATGAAACATGCTCAAAAATATGTCGGATGTCACTTCGTTTGGTCGTACGATCGCGATGTTCGCTTAATTACGACGGAATGCGCATAAGCGCGAAAAACGATCCAAATGACGCGACGGATGGATTTTTCTTATGCCAATTACTAAAATAAAATGTTTTAGTGCTTACATAAATTTTTGGATGTCCGGATGTATTCAGAACGTAAGTTATGCGCGAAAGTGCAAACTTGTGCACTTTTTGGCACTTTTAGTCCCTGAATGACCAAAAAGTTTATTTTAGCACACCGAACCCCTCAAAGCCTATTTATAAGCTATGTAAAGGATATTTATGGCATGTTTAACTTATGGTCATGTTCCGGAATGTTCGTTACAGTTCAAATTGGCATACTTTCACAGTTTGTCAAGTTTAGTCCCTGTAAGCGAATTAACTTGTTTTTGCCATACCAAAGCCTTCAAAACTTATTTCTAAGTTATGTAAAGGTTATTTAAGGTATGTTAAGTATATGTTTATGTCCCGGAGTATTTGTCGCATTAAACTGATTATGTTTACGCATCAGTTTGCGTATAACTCTCCAGAAAGCGATAATAGAGTTTGAAATTGAATAAAAGACAAAACATGAAAAATGTAAGACACAACCAAACAAACATTGGGATCAAATAACATTGTTTTATTGATAGCTAAATTGTTTACAATGATTTCAGACACAGATGTTACATCTTACTCCCCCTAAAATTCAAAACCATTTAAAGAAAATTTGACAAACCGATGTGAATTGCTTCAAATCGCCATCCACTTGGCATAAACAATCAGAACTCCCCCTGACAACAAACTATTTTCCCATTCTAATTTCAAAACACTTAAGTTTGTTTTAATCAAATGGTTTTTCCGGAAAATTAGTTTTGTTGGGGTTTCATCACTTTGTACTCTCAACCACTTGTATGAAAGTTAAATCAAGTTCAACTTAATGAACTTGATTAACCACTTGTAGGTACTTATCACAATACCACTTGTAAATCGAAATATAAAATTTTTAGAATGAAAATACCACTTGTAGGTCGAAATTTCACAAATGTGAATTTCTCTAGAAAGATGCTGATTCATGCTCCACGATTACCAACTTGGGAACTCTGGCAAGTCAGGTTTTAAGTAAAGAACGCTGTCACCCAAGCCTGACTAGTCTTGGGTGATTGTGAGTCATCTCTATCCCACCATCTTTTTTATTTGTAAAACTCTTTTGTGCCCTTTACCTTCCCATCAACCATCTTCCCAAAAATATATTTTACTTTTCCATTAAAAGCTTTTTCAGCATCAAATTCTTCTTTACCAGAGAAGAATTGATCTGAAATTTCAACCTTACCAACTTTCAACTTCAAGTTTCCTTTTGACAATGGCGGAAAGTTTTCATCGTTCATTTCTGGAACAGAATTCTTCTCATTTTTCTCAACAAATGACTTCTCTGACTTTGACGAGTCAGATTCATTGTCAGAACTAGTTTCAGATTTAACAACCCATTTTTGTTTGTTCAAATCGACTTTTCTTTTGTAAAAATGTTTCGAACTTTCACCAATTTCGAAAGTCGAATTTTTGAACACTTTGAATTTTTCTGCTGGTTGTTCTGTTTTATCAACTCATTTTTCTTTTATCTTTGAGTTAGAAGAAACTCCCAGTTTTGTGTAAATGGACTTGGGGCAATTCCAAGCAACGTGTCCAACTTCTTGACATTTGAAACAGGTTCTTCGTTCAACTCTTTGTTTAAATTTCATCATCATATTCTTTTTCTTTTCAACTAGAAACTCTTGATTTGACTGTTTCCTGAATAGTTTCTCCTTCTCTTCCTCTGTACTTGTACCTGAAACAAATTTAGTTTTTGGTTTATAATTTTTCTCATTTTTATAATTTTCTGGTGGAATAAAACCTAAACCTTTCTTTTTAAAATTACCGTTATGGTTTTGTTTCTTTTGAAAACCAGAACCAGAACTATAACCTTTTTCTTGTTCAATCTTTGTTGAACTCTTGAAGTGTACTTTTTAGGTTTTTCAGTAAGATTTACATCTTTTATTTCAGAAATATTAATTTCTGTTAATTTGAAAACCTGTTTGATCATTTCAGTTTTGACACTTCTTATTGGGAATTCTTCATCAGAATATAATTTGTCTGAATCATTCAAAGTATATGCCACTTTGATTGGTTCGTCATTCAAAATTAGATTTTGATAACAGAAATTCTTTATTGTAAACCCGTTTGACTGGTGAACTTGGACTCTTGTCTGTTGAACTCGAACTTTCAGATTTAGACTCCGACTTTGACTCTTCATCCATATCCAACACCTGATCGACCACTTTCTTTAATAACTCAGACTCATGATCAGTGTCAGACGCTGTGAATGTGACGTCAATGTTGTCTGGTAACACATCAATGGTTTCAGACTTTAACTTTATGTTGACTGCCTTTTTTAATCGTTCCTCATTTGGTTTTCTGGGAGAATAACTTTCCAAGATCGGAGGCGGACACTTGTTATAAATGTCACTTTGTTTCTTACCAGTATCCATATCTTCTGTCTTTTTATCTTGAAAAGCTTCAAGACCTGCAATAGTAGGATAAACTCTGTCAATCAAATAATCACAAGTTGTATAACTCAGCAGCAATCGTTTGTGTAATGACCATAAATTTAAAATCATTATTCTAGAAATAAAAGAATAATAATAATTTAGAATAAACTAAACATTTATCTTATGATCCATCCTTCTGTATATCAACCAAAACTATTATTATTATTATTTATAAATTATCCAATAGGAAACCCTAATTAAGACACCCAAGTAATTCTGTACAAACCCTAGAATTTTCAGAATTTTCAGAATCAGGATCAGAACCCCTAAAACTAAGGGGGGTAAACCCTTGTTATAGTTATCTACAGAAAACGCTGTCAAAAATGAAAATTCACACAACGTCGACTCACCTGAGCTAGTTGGACACGTACCTACCCTACCCTAAAAATGTTACCCCAGGCGACACGCGACAGAAACACCTGCATCTGTCGCGACACGTTCCCGTTTCATTTTCGATTTCAATTGTTTCTGCAGCTGGAGTAGTAGCAAACGCGTTGTAAAACTCTTCTTCCATGTCTCGGTAAAATGTTTCACAAAAACACAAGGTTCAAACGAAATGAGTTTTCAAACGGATTGAGCTTAGTGCGAAATGGCTTTGGTGTGAAATGAACTTGAAGCGAAATGACCTTTTGGTGCGAAATGACCCTTTTCAAACAAAATAGCACTTTTCAAGCGAAATGGGATACCAATTCGTGCGAAATGAAGATTCTTGGTGGACCTTTCAAGCGAAATGGAGCTTTCAAGCGAAATGAAGTCTCAATTCGTACGAAATGGAAGTTCTTTTCAAGCGAAATGATGTCTCTTTCAAACAAAACGGCAATTTCAAGCGAAATGGAAGTCCATTTCGTGCGAAATCATGCTGATGTCATCCAATCGGCCAGTTTTTGACAAAATTGATCAAGATTTAGTAAGGCTGGCAATTTTACACGAATACACGACATGAACCTACACGAAGTTAACAGGCATCGTGTATGGTCTTAAAAGGTATCGTGTACCAAACAGGTAGACACGAGATTACCTGTTAATTTTCGTGTATAAACAGGTTAAATACCTGTTTACCTGTTAATACCCGTTAGTACACGATAAGAAATTAAATTAAATAAAACTCATCAGCGATGTGCGTGTGGGTTCCTTAATTCCTTTCTATTTTCATTCCTCATTCAATTAAAAAAAATAAAACCTTAAACTCCCTCTGTAACTCTCAGATAGCATGTCGTGTTCATGTTTTTGTTCATGTTAACAGGTATTAACAGGTAATTTTCGTGTATAATAGTTGAACAGTCATGTTAACAGGTATTAACAGGTAATTTTCGTGTATATCGTGCCGTGTTCGTGTTCGTGTTTGAAAAAAAGGACACGATAAGTTATCGTGTCGTGTTCGTGTTTGGGATTTCGTGTATCGTGTCTTATCGTGTCGTGTCTTATCGTGTACGGGTATACACGATATGCCAGCCCTAAGATTTAGGTCGATTTTAGATCTAATTCTTTCAAGGATTGATTAAAACTATGTTTGGCACATTATATGCGAAAATCAGTCCATTTTAACCATAAAATCTTGTTTAATTTTGAAAAATGTGAAGAAAAATGAGTAGAAGTCAGAAATTTTGGTGAAAAACAAGCTGAAATGGTAAGAACTCTTCCTCTTGAGCTCTGATACCACATGTAGGATCATTTGCGTGACCAAAACGAGTCATTCAGAAGAGTTCTAATCAATACGAGAGGCGGAAACAAACGTATCAACTTTGAATCAGCTTGATTTACACACAGAATCACTTTAATTGTCTTGTATATTGATTTGACACGATTACAGATCAAATGACACGTCAGCAGCACTTCGGCTCTGGAATCAGCAACTGTTACAAATGAAATGACAGCTCAGATATTTATAGAGATGGCATTTCGTATGAAATGGATAAGAGCCATTTCATGCGAAATGGGCAATGACCATTTCGTAGAAATGATCTTTTCCATTTCGTGCGAACTGGTCCAACATCTCCAAAACCCTATCAACTAGCCTACCGAGCTCCATTCTATCCAATCTAGATACAAGACTCGATACAAGACGAAGTCGACAGACATATGCACTAACAATCAACCCTAAAATTAGTTCTGTGTTTCTTCATTGGCGCCCACCGGTTTTTTGCAAATCACTTTCATCTTCTTTTTCTGAATCTTTAAAATTGTTTTTCCTTCGATCATGGCTGGTCAAGGAATCATTCCTGATTTTGGTTTTGAAACAAACTCTAACGGAGTGTTGGGGAAGGACAATCAAAATGTCCAAGTCCAACATGTGGAAGAAATCGGTGAAATCGAAGTAACCAACACCAGGGGACCCCGCGCGAGTGCCACTTGCATCACTCAAACGGTAACCCCAGTAAGTCACGTCGCTGGTCCTTCAAACCCAGCCCCACCTCAGAATATTTCAGCGCTATTAGGGCTGCCAGAAGGCGAAATTGCAGCCTCTTGGTATGCCAAGCAAATTGTTACCATCAACGCGGCGTATCAATCTTTGAGCGCACAGCAAGCAGTCTTACAAGCAGAACCATCTTTGGTTACACCTCAGGGTCCTAGTCAGGGGGCGCGACAGATACCCCCACAACAAAACTTGCACGGAAGAGTTAACAGGCTTTCTCCCCTAAGAAGACCAAGCGCGCATGACACGCGCGACACACGGGGAGAGACTGAAAGCTATTACGACCATCCGTCAAACGTTCAAAGGGGTCCAATTCATAGCCGGCTCGGGCCGCGCAATATGAATAACGAGTGGGATGACACAGACCCAAATGACCCAACTTGGCAAGATGATGAAGGATCCTCAGTCTTCAACCGTTTACAGCGGAATCACAAAAATTACAAGCCACGGCAGCACATTGCATACAGCTAAGAAGCAGAGCGAGACTTCAGCCTCGCCTATAGACCAGCTGAAGCTGCAGAACACTCAAAGTTTATCCCAAAGATTGCTTTGGCACCACTCTCAAGAGAAAAGCTACCCCCAACAGTGGGAAAATTCAACGGTTTAACTGATCCTAACGACCATGTCAGAGTATTCACAAGCGTTGGTTGTATGGGTGGATGGAATATGCCAATGTGGTGTCATTTGTTTATCCAGGCATTTACTGGGGCTGCTCGCGCTTGGTTCCACAGCCTTCCGCCTGGAAAAATCAGTTCATGGGTTGATTTCAAAACACAGTTTGTAAACCACTTCAGCCAGCAAAGACGCTATCAACGAGATACGTCTGAAGTAACAGATATCTGGCGGAGGGAAAACGAAGGTTTGGAAGACTTCATCACTTACTTTAACAAGGAGTGTCTAGAGATCGGTGGTGTAAGCAAACAACTCATGCGCGCTCACTTTAAGAAAGCTATTCGATGTGATAGTCTCATCAGAACCATCACCGGAAAAGATGGTATGCCCAAAGAATGGAGTAAGCTGATGGAAGCCGCAAAAATAGTAGCTCAACCCGAGGAATCGCTAGCTGGAGCCAAGAGCTCATACACCGAAGATCGTTTTTCCAAGAAAAGCCCGTTCGACTACGACAAGCGCAACAAGAGCAAAAATCATGATTGGAAATCTGGAAAATCAAGTGGGTATGAAGAAAGACCGCGCTACAGAGAGGACGCGCGGGAAACAATCGACAGAATTGGGTATCGAAAGGCAGTCAGGGATGATAACCAAGAAAAACACCGGACTCCGCTCACAAAAACACCAAAAGAGGTATTAATGACGGAGAACCATGATTTCAAGGCGCCAAGGCCTATGACAAACAAGAAGGGGCAAGACCTGAACCTGTACTACGATTTTCACAAGGACACAGGTCATCTGACCGATGACTGTCTCAGCTTAAGACAAGAGATTGAGAAAGCGCTAAAAATGTGCGCAAAGAAAGATGCCAGATCCAGCGCTATAACGACAGAAACCAAAAGAAAGTCAGGCGCCTGGAAACTCACATGGTCAACGGACCAAGATACAACGCAAGAGATAAAGGCAAACGCCCCTACGAGCCTGCATGGCAAGAGCAACAGGTCATCTTCCCGGTAGTACGCGTCGCGCCACACGCCCCGTCGTCATTACCGGTATTATCGGTCATTATGAAACAGAATACATATTCATTAACCTGGGAAGTACAGCCGACATCATCTATGAGCAGTGTTTTAATCAGTTTGATGAGGAAGATAAAGCGAGACTCGAGCCAGTTGATTATCCTTTGTCAGGATTCTGCAACGAAATGGTTTTTCCATTAGGCCAAATCAGCTTCCCCGTCACGCTGTCTGACGGGAAGCATTCAAGAACCACAAATGTCAACTTCATGGTGATGCCGGTCAAATCAAGGAATGATGTTTTAACTGGGAGAGAAACCCAAGGAGAATTAAACATGGTAACCTCCACGCCCCACTCAGCCATCGGGTTTCCAACTGAGACGGGGGTGGCGATTATCTATGTAAAGAAAGAAGTGATGTCGGAAGAAGATGTGCGCCCAGCAAAAGTGGCAAAAATTTCAACGACTGAGCCAGAAAAGTTGGTTTTAAACCGTAAATACCCAGAGCAAACGGTGACGATTGGCCACGCAATGTCACCAAACATCAGAACGCACCTCAAGAAACTTTTGTTCAGGAACATGGATATCTTCGCCTGGACTCCGCCTGACATGACCGGTGTCCCGCGCAAAGTTACTGAACATTGTTTGAACACTTATCCCTCCGTTGAACCAAAAGTGCAAAGAAGGCGCAACTTAGGGGCGGATAAGACTAAAGCGATGAATGAGCAAGTGTGTGAGCTGCTAAAAGCAGGAATCTTGAGAGAGGTGCGCTATCAAAGCTGGGTTGCAAACCCCATGATGGTGGAGAAGTCTAATGGGGGATGGAGAATGTGCGACGATTATACCGATCTTAACAAGGCATGTCCCAAAGATTGCTATTCTTTGCCTGGGATCGACAAAAAGATAGACTCTCTCACACCGTACAGATGGAAATGTTTCTTGGATTGTTACAAGGGTTACCATCAGGTTTAAATGAAGCTTGAGGACGAAGTCAAGACAACTTTTTGGACCGACCTCGAGATCTTCTGTTACACAAAGATGTCGTTCGGCCTCAAAAACGCTGGCGCAACATACCAGCGCCTGATGGATAAAATCTTTGCTGATGATATCGGGAAACATATCGAGGTTTACATCGATGATCTCGTGATCAAAAGTCCTGAGGAGGACCAAATGTTAAAGGATATAGAGAAGACATTCAACTCACTAAGAAGTGTGAATATGAAGTTAAATCCAGCCAAATGTTCCTTTGGTATGGAGGAAGGCAAATTCTTGGGCTTCGTAGTTACAAATGGCGGCTTTAAGGTCAATCCAGAAAAAGTTCAAGCAATAGAGTGGATGCCATCGCCACGAACGATCAAAGAGATGCAAAGGTTGGCCGGCCGCCTAGCCGCGCTTAACCGATTTCTGTCAAATCACGCTGCAAAGTCATATCCTTTTATCAGCACTCTGCGCAACTGCGTGAAGAAGCAAGAATTCAAATGGATGCCTGAAGCAGAGGCTGCTTTTCAGCAAATGAAAGAATGCTTAATCAAGCTCCCTACCCTAACCGCGTCATTCGAAAAGGAACCACTCATCATGTACTTGTCTTCTTCGGAAAAGGCAGTTGGGTCGGTATTGCTAGTGGAGAGAGATGGAGTTCAAACTCCAATCTACTATGTCAGTAGGGTACTTACAGATCCAGAAACGAGATATTCAACAATGGAAAAGCTAGTACTTGCGCTGCTACACGCCTCCAGGAGGCTGCGCAGATGCTTCACAGGCCACGTCATCACCGTACTTACTAATTTTCACATCGGCACAATATTGCAAAAGCCAGAGACATCTGGGCGGTTAGCAAAATGGGCGATCGAGCTGGGGGGGGGGCCACAACATTCTATACAAGCCGCGCCCAGCAATCAAGGGTCAAGTGCTAGCGGACTTCATCACTGAAGTCCCAGAAGATAAGATCAAAGATTGAGAGATTGTTGAGACTCTCATAAAAGACACGTCCGATGGGTTATGGTTGCTATACACTGATGGGGCCTCAAACGAAGACGGTGCTGGAGCTGGGTTGCGCCTTGTTAGCCCTGAGAAGCATGAATTTACATACGCCATCAAATTGGATTTCAAAAACACCAACAACGAGGCGGAATATGAGGCATTCTTGGCAGGCTTGCGCCTCGCCATCAAAATGGGAGCTCAAAATCTGCAAGCGCATGTTGACTCACTCCTGATCGCCAGTCAAATCAATGGATTATATGATGCAAAGGGCGAAATTATGGCTTTGTATTTAGACCAAGCAAAAGAGTTGCTTCAACAATTCAGGTCATACAAGGTGGTACACATCAATCGCTCAGAGAACAAACCAGCAGACACCTTGAGCAAGCTCGCTTCAACTTCTTTTCGACATCTCGCCAAAGATGTAAGAATCGAGGTACTAAAAAACCCGTCGATTTTGCTACGTCAAGTGAATGTGATCGAGATAGGGCAACCATCTTGGATGTCCCCTATAATCCAGTATTTGCAAGAAGGAATACTCCCTGAAAACAAAGCAGAGGCAAGGAAGATACAGAACAAGGCTTTGCATTATGAGATGAATGGTGGTATCTTGTACCGAAAATCCTTCTTGGGGCCACTCCTGCGCTGTGTGGACCCCCAAGATGCAAACTACTTGATCAGAGAGATTCACGAGGGTATCTGCGGCATCCATGCAGGCCCGCGCATGGTCGTCGCGAAAATAATGAACGCTGGATACTACTGGCCAGGGATGCACGTTGATGCTCTAAAGGAATTGCGCAAATGCGACTCCTGTCAAAGGCACTCCCCGAAAACCCTGCGCCCAAAAAACGATCTTATCCCTGTATCCACTGCATGGCCTTTTCAGCAGTGGGGGATTGATATGGTGGGACCTTTCCCCAAAGCTCCAG
The DNA here is from genome assembly GCA_030545235.1 of Helianthus tuberosus. Classification (NCBI taxonomy): domain Eukaryota; kingdom Viridiplantae; phylum Streptophyta; class Magnoliopsida; order Asterales; family Asteraceae; genus Helianthus; species Helianthus tuberosus. Next base: position 77,235 of record JARYGA010060506.1, on the reverse strand, counting down.
GTGCTGGAAAGTTTATAATCGTGGCCGTCGATTATTTCACTAAATGGGTGGAGGCCAAAGCTCTCGCTTCAACTACTGCAATGATGGTGCGCAAGTTTATATGGGGACACATCATTTGTAGGTTTGGCCTCCCACTCAAGATTGTAACCGACAATGGCACCAATTTCGCATCTGACGACCTTCAAAAGTGGATGAAAGAAATGAAGATCGAACACACTTTCTCTTCCGTTGCGCACCCTCAAGGCAACGGCCAAGTAGAAAGTGTCAACAAAAGTATTGTCGATGGGATAAAGGCCCGACTAGGCACAAAGAGAAGAGGCTGGGTAGATGAGCTCCCAAGCATCCTGTGGGCTCATCGAACCATGCTGAAAACAAGTACTGGCGAAACCCCCTTTAGCCTAGTTTATGGCTCTGAGGCGGTTATCCCAGCTGAAGTTGGCCTCCCCTCACCGTGCTTGACAGCAGTCAACACAATCGATAACGAGGCAGAGCGCCGTCTTGACTTGGATTTACTCGAAGAGAGGCGTGAAATAGCGCGAATCAAAGAAGCAAAGTATAAGACACAATTGGAGAGGTACTACAATGCAAGAGTACGCATTTGTACCTTCACTCCAGGAGAATATGTCTTCAGAGACAATAAAGCTTCAAACGGTGAACGCCCCAGAAAGCTAGTACCCAAATGGGAAGGCCCATACTTAATACACGATGTGCTAGGGAAGGGGGCATACAAATTGCGCACTCTAGATGGACACATCATCCCGCACACATGGAAGGCGCAACAATTGCGCAAGTGTTATATGTGACTGATCCCGGCCTTGCGCCTTTATCCACTTATGTTGGTCACGCACCTTTCTTAATTTCATATGTTGGCTATACGCCCTTTATTTTATTTCCACGATGTATGTTGGCCTAAGCTCCTGTTTCCTACTCAATGAAAGTATATGCCTTATGTTTTTCTTGTCATGGTGACTTCTACGTTACAAATGCATGTTAAACTTTTGATTAGCACGAAAACACTTCAGTAAATTACGAGCTCTTGAGTTATGCCTCCAAGGTCCTCCGCGAACACAGCGCGAGACCGGGCAGTTACGCTCACACAAGAGGCACACTTACATTCATTCGCGCTAATTTAACCAAAGTTTCTAACAACAGTGCAATAATTGAACTTCAAAATTAATAGCAAACATAATGTTGTATTATAAAAGGCGCACCGCGCAATGAGCACATAAGAAATAAACAAAAACACCATTGCTTCATTGCAAAATAGCGCGACCACACGTCTAGTTACATTCAACATGAAAAAAGAAAATTACAAGGCACGAAGCCAATCAACAATAACTACGCATAACCATCACCTCCATCATCATCATCATCATTTCCATCACCATCGCCACCACCATCATCACCAGCTGGTTCTTCTTCATCAGATAACTCGACAGTTTCTGGAGGGTCGAGAATGACCTTTAGCCGCTGAAACCAATCATCATGCTTCAGCGCCTCTGCAACTAGATCCATCACAGGCAATGATAAATGATCATAAGCCTTTTCAGCGCGGGTTAACTCAGCATCAGCCTGATCGGTCACTGAGCAATGACTAACATCAAACTCTTGTCCAAACGCCTCTTCAACATGCTGCGCACACTCTAGATAACCTCCACAGTGACCAACCGCGCGCGAGGCATCTATGAGAGTAGCAACAGCTCCGTCAAGCTCGGAATCATTAAGGATAGAGTTGGCCATCTGCAGCAAAGGCAATGGATAAGAAATAGGTTTTAGCAAATAAAGCTTGAGGGAAAAAATAAAGGGGAAACTTACCAGGACCACTCCCCTGCCGCGCATCCATTCCGCCTCAGAAGCCAGCGTGTCAATGATTCCTTGAACTTCGGAGTAATTATTTTGCGCTACGTTGAGGGCTGATGTACTCACGTCTTGCGCCTCCTCGGCCTTCTTCTTGGCTTCCTCAGCAGTAGCAGCTTTTACTCGTTCGGCCTCAAGGTCAATCTCTAAGGACTCACTTTTGTCGGTTTGCTCTTGCAAACGACGTTTCAACTATGCAATATCCACGTCCTTCGCAGCCAGGTCTTTATCCTTACTAGATACCTGCGCTTTCAGTTCAGCCTACAAAAGATAAAACAGACTTAGAATTCTAACAAATGAAAAGCAGCATGGAAAAGAGGAGTTGAACTTGTTGAACCTCAGAGCGCTCCTTATCAGCTACAAGATCCTCAACCTTCTTTGACAATGCGGAATTCTGAGCTTCAAGGTCGGTAATCTTGTTGCGAGCTGCATACGCGTGCTAATTATCCTTTTCACATATCTTCTTAAACTCAGCATGCTCTTTTGACAATAGCTCTTCAGCAGCGCGAAGCTTGCCCCTAAGGCCCTCGCGGCCCCATTCCTCTGATTTCCTATCGGCCTCAAACTTAGACTTCTCCTCAGCAAATGCAGCATTAGCTTTCTCGAACTCCTTAGCCTGCCTCACAAGGTGCTCACGATACTTCTCCCAGTCGGCCCGCTCCTTAACCATCGTGCGCCACTCACGAACAATTTGGTGATTGGCGGCGCGAGTATTGGCCTCTCCAACGACATATGCTTGGTATAGCCCATCGTGAGTCGCGCCCTTTGATGGTTAACTGTAACACCCTGGTTTCTATTTAACGTTTATAGTATAATCTAAACTCATAATCATGTAATTACAATCACGATTATACTGAAAATACGGGTTTATTAAAACTTTTACTAATCATAAGTTATTCTACATAACGTGATCGGGTTTGTCGTTAAAATTTTACAACGAGGCAATGTGCGGAAGCGTGTATCATTATCGTGTTCGGTTCTTCGTCGAGCTTGATCGTCTTCCGGCATTCCAGAAAGTACCTACATTTCATAAACATGAAATGCTTTAGTCGAACAGGGTTTAAAACATATCTAAACGAGTCCGGAAAATAAAATTGATTAAAATGCATTTTTGGACAAGGTCCACCGTAAATTACGGTGGGTACCGTAATTTACGGTAGCCCATGTTTTTCTATGTTGCCACCGTAAACCAGTAATAAACTGGCGTGACACTTTCAGGCTCCACCGTAAATTACGGTGGCACCGTAATTTACGGTGGTACCTGCATTCAGCTTTTCCAATTTTGCCGTTTTTGTTACGAAAACATTCGTAACTTTCAATCCGCTTATCCGATTGACCTACCGTTTCTTCCTACATATTTGTAATTTGATTCTCCATCATATGGAGTTAAAACCCTACATCCGGCTTGATAAAATTCAAGACTTTTAAGTCTTCGGCTTATTACCCTTTTACCAAAATTTGACCCGTTACGCATTTTATCAAACAAACGTATTTGTTTGATTCCTATATCACATACATCTCTTTAATTTAATATTACCTACCATTATAGGTTCTAATTATTGGTTTATTACACAATTTAAACCCATTTTCACTCGTATGCTTATTTTGACCCGTTAAGGATATTTTTAAGCACTTTTAAACTCAAATTTCGCTTTTATTCCAATCTAGCGTTGTAACCTATATTTCTTATCTAGTACTCTTCCATCACAACTAAATGTGTGTTGGATTTAAAGTAGATATCTATGCGTTCCGGATTTATTTCCCTTGAAATATCATTTTACGGCAAAGACTCATATGGAGTCTTTTAGCCCATGAATTACATCTTTCACTACCCATACTCATTCTAAACCTTTGTTTAATCATAAGACTTCTTTCCTAACAACCTCTAAGGGTTGTTTGTTCAATTTAGCCTACAAGGGCGTTTTGGTCGATTTCGGTCCTTCTTTTACAATGAAGGGCTATCACCAATTATTCGACCAAATTAGCACTTTTTCATACTTCATAAATATGCGTACCTGGCTCGGATCAACAATTAGACCCAATTTTAATACCTTGCTTTATATTCGCTAATTAAGAACGATGCGAATATCCATTGGATGTCTATTCCTGTAAGCATATGACTCGACAAAAGAATCATTAGTCTATATAGTCAAAAGGTGTTGTCTACACCTTTTGACCCGTTTGGCCGAAATGACCATTTATCTATGCGAGATGATATTTATTATCATCTCCTCTACATGACTCTTCCCGTTTAACACCGTACGGTTATTTTAATTATAAACCGTGTATTGCTTTCGACATAATATGACCAAATTATCGATTTACTTCTTTTTAACCATTATTATGGTTTCTATCATCTTTGATTTTCTTGTTCCGTTCGACTACACGACGGAACATCATATTTCAATTGTTTAGATATCTCATTCATAATTTATATGATAAGAAAACATTTCCACAATTTAAGACTAGTGTAAGCTATACTTACCTTGCATCCGAATTATGCTTTTCCGCCATTCTTGCTTCGTTTGACCCGCTTCCTTTCCAAGCCTCCACCTAGCTTGTCAAGCGTCAAACTATCATCATAATTCGTAAGACGGTTATATTAGTCATCATTAATTATGACTATTCCATCTTACATATTTTCTATCACGATTATCATTCGATCTTATTAGTGGTCGGTTTGACTACTAAAAGTCAAACGCCCCTTAGCATATAAATGCACATTCAAATTCTATCTATCAATTAGTAGCTAACATGATCTTATACACTTAGTTACATGAACATGGCTACCAAATTTCATCATAACATTCAAAACCCATATCAATCATGTATGAACAAGTTCCCAAATCACTTAATTTGTTTGAGTGCCTTGTTTCTATTACCCAATATGATGATTTTAAACATAAACTTATCATCATCTTTACTATTACATAAAAACCCACTTCCTAGTTTACTTGTTAATCACATACAAGTGATATTACTTCAAGTTCTTCATCAATTTCATCAATTTAACCAAAACCCACTTAGCTCATAATAGGGTAATTATCAAATCCCTAGTTTATGGCACAATTCTACAAGTTTGCATCTAGGGTTTGTTCCTAGACTTATACCCACACTAATATCACTATAACATTGAACAATCATGCAAGAATTTCGTTCATGCAAGCTCATCAAAATTTCGAGATATTACTAAACATCAAAATTCTACATACCTTGTGATCCCCTAAGCTTGGTGATCACGATTTTATTAAAAGGCCCAATTTCTTGGCTTGATTTCTCCTTGATTTAGTTGGATTCTTTGTGTTTAGGGTTCTTGAGGGAAGCCCTCTTTCTTCTCCTGCATATATCGACCAAACACACACACAAAGTGTGTGTTTTGGTTTTTATTTCATTTAACTTAAAACATTTTCATGTTTGCCTCTTTTTAGTCCCTCAAGTTCCAAAGTTTATAAAATGGTTAACTATTTCAAGTTTCCTTCCTTTCTTTATTGTTTTCAAATAATTAACTAACTAGGTTAATTATTCCTAGTTAACTTTGTGGGTTCAGGGAGTTATAACCCGTTTTATCTTAAGTCCCTTTAGCTCGTGCCTTTTATATACTTTGTCTTCTCAAAGTATTTATTCCCCTTTTTAATTAATATTAGGTTTATTTATTTGAGTCCCAATATTTACCGGGTTAATTTTTACCACTAACGGTATTTTACCCGTCTTTACTATTAACGTGGTTTGATTACCAAACCCGTTTTTGGGATGTTACAAGTCCACCCCCCTTAAAGAGGTTTCGTCCTCGAAACCTTTTTCTTTCATAATTTATTGAGTTTCAACCCAATGTACATAAACTGAGTAACCTTCTAAGCATTACTCACACATTGACCATTTGTTAGTGTCATCAGACAAGTATGGTAACATCTTTCAATTACACAACGTATGTGTCTTTTATACGAATTAACGCAATTCAGGATAACGTCTTCTTGTTATTTCGACTTGTTTGGTTAACTTAACGAAATCCATCGCCTTTTACTTTCGGATTCTTTATGAATCCATTATTTTCACCCATTTGGATGTTTCTAGGGAGATCTTTCACTTTTACAAACAGACCCTTTCCTTTACGTACTTATTCATTTGGTTCATTTATACAGAACTCGCCGCAAAATGAATTTCCTGATTTTATCTTATGTATTTAGCACTATCTAGATGTGCTATTAACGAAATTCTACAAGGCGTATTACCACATACCTTTCGGCTTATCCTTTTTATCATGCTTTTACTCGAGCTAACTTCCCAATACTTTACTTGTGCTGTCTTGTCTTGTGATCGCTCAGTATAGGCGATCAATACTTTTTTTTTTTTTTTTGTTATTATGACCTCATGGGCCATCACTATCGTTTTGTACTCACTTACCTTTATGGTTTGGCTTGACTGGGTAGCCAATTGGCCACTTGGTCATAGACTCTTATCAACTATGTTTATTTCACGCTAATCTTAATATAGATAGCGTGTTGAACACTTTCTTAATTTAAATATTGACCTTAACCGGCCTAACTGACTAGTCTTATTAGTCCAGTTACTTTATACCCATCTCTCGGGCTACTATGTGATTTTATTTCACATAACTTTCCTGACCGTGATTGTTTTGCATCATGTTTAATTTATATCAAAATTTCATTTTCGAAAATATCACTTTTCGAATATATCGTCTTGCGCCTATCAGTGTCAAGACTTGCATCTTTCATGCTTACTATTGAAATTCCTATCAGAATTTATGTTTGTAAAAACATTATTTCTTACTAAAACCGAAGTTTTAGTTTTTTAGGATCTTCTCTTTAACTTTTGTCAATTATCCATACCAGGATATTGACAGTCCATAATTTATTCTTATTTGGCTATATCCCATTACCGGGCTCATTATTCTTTTGCATTTAACGCTACCCTTATCTGGCTAGCGCTCATTTGTGCCATTCAGCGTTATATTGTATTCAACATGTTTGACCTATTAATGTGAAATCTATCACTTATAACAATCAGCTTTATTCTTTATTCAACCCATTCGACTCCGAATAGTTGAACATATTTACTCACAATTTCTATATACGAGATTTTATAGTCATAACTCGTAATCCAAGTTACTTTGATTTTTTTCAACCCGCTTTCACGTCTCTTGGTTTACGCATGTGTTTAATTCTTACCCATCAACTGGGTGTTTTACCGAGATCATTATTATTGCAACCCACCCGGTGTGCATTAAGACCTCGCTTCATTTTTATATCTCGACTTTGTCTTTAAGTTTGACGTTTTACAAAAACGACTCGTTTAGGGACATATTCGTATTTTCCGGGTTCGAGTGTAAGTACACTCCCTCCCATTGCTTGTCTAAATCATTCTTCCATGTTTGCGTTTTTCTGGGTTCGAGTGTAAGTACACTCCCTCCCAATACTTGTCTAAATCATTTTACATGCTTGCGTTTTATGGGTTCGAGTGTAAGTACACTCCCTCCCAATATTTGTCTAAATCATTTTACATGCTTGCGTTTTATGGGTTCGAGTGTAAGTACACTCCCTCCCAATACTTGTCTAAATCATTTTACATGCTTGCGTTTTATGGGTTCGAGTGTAAGTACACTCCCTCCCAATATTTGTCTAAATCATTTTACATGCTTGCGTTTTATGGGTTCGAGTGTAAGTACACTCCCTCCCAATACTTGTCTAAATCATTTTACATGCTTGCGTTTTATGGGTTCGAGTGTAAGTACACTCCCTCCCAATATTTGTCTAAATCATTTTACATGCTTGCGTTTTATGGGTTCGAGTGTAAGTACACTCCCTCCCAATACTTGTCTAAATCATTTTACATGCTTGCGTTTTATGGGTTCGAGTGTAAGTACACTCCCTCCCAATACTTGTCTAAATCATTTTACATGCTTGTTTGTCCCTTCACTCGGGTTCATTATCCTAATGTAACACGCTCCCGTCACTCGGTTGTGCGTCTACATTATTTTCAAATATCTTGCTTATCTGTTTCATTTGGGTACTTTTTAATTAGTCCCATTCACCCCGCCATTACCACATCGGATGTAAACGTGTCCGCCATAAGAAGTTCATGGTATCATATGCCACTACTTACTTGGCCAGAGTAAGCGATTAACACATGACACGCATGACCTTTTTATAGTTTTCACATCACGCCCTATGTAAGTAATGCCTCTACTTGTTTCTCTTGGAAAACAATATCCGAACATATTTTCTATTCGGGTTTTTCCAAGTTTTTAATCTACATATGCAACTTTCAATTTCTTCATATTTGTTGCATATTACTATTTGTGCGATTATTTAAAATATGCACCTGGTAATGTTTGCCCCGACGGGCGTTCCTTGCCATTAACCTTGCTCGCGGTCGTTACGCGATTTAGTCCTCGGTGAGCATGCTCCTCTTGTCATACTTCGGACCATTCCATCATCATATCTACAATTCATTTGACTCTCATCGTCTTCAAACGCGAGTGTCCTTCAATTAAAACATTCACAAAAGTTAATAACGTCAACTTCAATAATCGCCCGTATTATAATACAAGGCTTTTTTCTACTATACGCGTCAACGCGCGTATTTTCGTCATCTTTATCAGTCATTTTAATTGGGGTAACGTGTATCACACGATAGCCCTATGTGTTGGTTACAACACTTTAGCATCCTAAACTGTTAACATACACGTACGTACCGGATTTGCGATCAAGCCTCGAACCGAACACTATTCTTTATCAAGAGCGTAAGGTTTAAGTCCAAGCATGGTTCTCCCCACCATACTTGAATCTCTTAAACCAGTGCTCTGATACCAACTTGTAACACCCTGGTTTCTATTTAACGTTTATAGTATAATCTAAACTCATAATCATGTAATTACAATCACGATTATACTGAAAATACGGGTTTATTAAAACTTTTACTAATCATAAGTTATTCTACATAACGTGATCGGGTTTGTCGTTAAAATTTTACAACGAGGCAATGTGCGGAAGCGTGTATCATTATCGTGTTCGGTTCTTCGTCGAGCTTGATCGTCTTCCGGCATTCCAGAAAGTACCTACATTTCATAAACATGAAATGCTTTAGTCGAACAGGGTTTAAAACATATCTAAACGAGTCCGGAAAATAAAATTGATTAAAATGCATTTTTGGACAAGGTCCACCGTAAATTACGGTGGGTACCGTAATTTACGGTAGCCCATGTTTTTCTATGTTGCCACCGTAAACCAGTAATAAACTGGCGTGACACTTTCAGGCTCCACCGTAAATTACGGTGGCACCGTAATTTACGGTGGTACCTGCATTCAGCTTTTCCAATTTTGCCGTTTTTGTTACGAAAACATTCGTAACTTTCAATCCGCTTATCCGATTGACCTACCGTTTCTTCCTACATATTTGTAATTTGATTCTCCATCATATGGAGTTAAAACCCTGCATCCGGCTTGATAAAATTCAAGACTTTTAAGTCTTCGGCTTATTACCCTTTTACCAAAATTTGACCCGTTACGCATTTTATCAAACAAACGTATTTGTTTGATTCCTATATCACATACATCTCTTTAATTTAATATTACCTACCATTATAGGTTCTAATTATTGGTTTATTACACAATTTAAACCCATTTTCACTCGTATGCTTATTTTGACCCGTTAAGGATATTTTTAAGCACTTTTAAACTCAAATTTCGCTTTTATTCCAATCTAGCGTTGTAACCTATATTTCTTATCTAGTACTCTTCCATCACAACTAAATGTGTGTTGGATTTAAAGTAGATATCTATGCGTTCCGGATTTATTTCCCTTGAAATATCATTTTACGGCAAAGACTCATATGGAGTCTTTTAGCCCAAGAATTACATCTTTCACTACCCATACTCATTCTAAACCTTTGTTTAATCATAAGACTTCTTTCCTAACAACCTCTAAGGGTTGTTTGTTCAATTTAGCCTACAAGGGCGTTTTGGTCGATTTCGGTCCTTCTTTTACAATGAAGGGCTATCACCAATTATTCGACCAAATTAGCACTTTTTCATACTTCATAAATATGCGTACCTGGCTCGGATCAACAATTAGACCCAATTTTAATACCTTGCTTTATATTCGCTAATTAAGAACGATGCGAATATCCATTGGATGTCTATTCCTGTAAGCATATGACTCGACAAAAGAATCATTAGTCTATATAGTCAAAAGGTGTTGTCTACACCTTTTGACCCGTTTGGCCGAAATGACCATTTATCTATGCGAGATGATATTTATTATCATCTCCTCTACATGACTCTTCCCGTTTAACACCGTACGGTTATTTTAATTATAAACCGTGTATTGCTTTCGACATAATATGACCAAATTATCGATTTACTTCTTTTTAACCATTATTATGGTTTCTATCATCTTTGATTTTCTTGTTCCGTTCGACTACACGACGGAACATCATATTTCAATTGTTTAGATATCTCATTCATAATTTATATGATAAGAAAACATTTCCACAATTTAAGACTAGTGTAAGCTATACTTACCTTGCATCCGAATTATGCTTTTCCGCCATTCTTGCTTCGTTTGACCCGCTTCCTTTCCAAGCCTCCACCTAGCTTGTCAAGCGTCAAACTATCATCATAATTCGTAAGACGGTTATATTAGTCATCATTAATTATGACTATTCCATCTTACATATTTTCTATCACGATTATCATTCGATCTTATTACTGGTCGGTTTGACTACTAAAAGTCAAACGCCCCTTAGCATATAAATGCACATTCAAATTCTATCTATCAATTAGTAGCTAACATGATCTTATACACTTAGTTACATGAACATGGCTACCAAATTTCATCATAACATTCAAAACCCATATCAATCATGTATGAACAAGTTCCCAAATCACTTAATTTGTTTGAGTGCCTTGTTTCTATTACCCAATATGATGATTTTAAACATAAACTTATCATCATCTTTACTATTACATAAAAACCCACTTCCTAGTTTACTTGTTAATCACATACAAGTGATATTACTTCAAGTTCTTCATCAATTTCATCAATTTAACCAAAACCCACTTAGCTCATAATAGGGTAATTATCAAATCCCTAGTTTATGGCACAATTCTACAAGTTTGCATCTAGGGTTTGTTCCTAGACTTATACCCACACTAATATCACTATAACATTGAACAATCATGCAAGAATTTCGTTCATGCAAGCTCATCAAAATTTCGAGATATTACTAAACATCAAAATTCTACATACCTTGTGATCCCCTAAGCTTGGTGATCACGATTTTATTAAAAGGCCCAATTTCTTGGCTTGATTTCTCCTTGATTTAGTTGGATTCTTTGTGTTTAGGGTTCTTGAGGGAAGCCCTCTTTCTTCTCCTGCATATATCGACCAAACACACACACAAAGTGTGTGTTTTGGTTTTTATTTCATTTAACTTAAAACATTTTCATGTTTGCCTCTTTTTAGTCCCTCAAGTTCCAAAGTTTATAAAATGGTTAACTATTTCAAGTTTCCTTCCTTTCTTTATTGTTTTCAAATAATTAACTAACTAGGTTAATTATTCCTAGTTAACTTTGTGGGTTCAGGGAGTTATAACCCGTTTTATCTTAAGTCCCTTTAGCTCGTGCCTTTTATATACTTTGTCTTCTCAAAGTATTTATTCCCCTTTTTAATTAATATTAGGTTTATTTATTTGAGTCCCAATATTTACCGGGTTAATTTTTACCACTAACGGTATTTTACCCGTCTTTACTATTAACGTGGTTTGATTACCAAACCCGTTTTTGGGATGTTACATTAACCTCACCAGGAGGGAAGGAGTTCAGGAACCAGTCACGACACGCACTAAACTCCAAGAAAGTATCTTTCTGTTTCAAATCCCAGGGAGCTTGGTGGGGAGCATTACCGCGTGCCTCCTCGGTATAGGTCTTGTAGTAAATATCACCCAAGGTATCTTTCGGACCGATAACCTGAGGCATATATCCTCTAGCGCCACCAGAGCTCGCACCACCTGCAGCAGCAGATTTTTCCTTATGAATCGCAGAGCCTGATCCCCCAGTAGTAGAAGTTACTTTAGCAGTATGAAGGGGGCATCAGGCTGCGCAGTTCTGGTTGGCTTCTCAACCTCGGGTTCCTTCCTTTTCTCATGAAGGGGCTGGTCAAGCCCCGTGATGTGGACAACCTCCGGACCCTGCCCCTTTTCATGTGTAGTTGTAGCAGCGGCCCCGGTCTCCTTGGGATCATCAATAGGCTTTTCGGAAGCCTTCTTTTTCCCTCTCTCCTCCTTCTCAGCAACCTTGTCAACAAGCTACTCAGCAGCCTTTTTTTTTCTCCTTCTCAGACTCTACCCCAGCAGTCTTGAAAGGCTTGATTATAACTTTGGTCTTTTTCTACGCCGGCTCTTGAGGATCTTTAAACACAACACCCTTCTTTTCAGGGGTCTTCTTTTTGGCCTCTGCAGAATCAAAGTGTTAGAAATAGATAATAACAAAGAAGACAGGGTAGCCAAGAAACTAACCGGAAGAAAATTTATAAAGAGAGCGCAGGTTGCTCTGTTTTTCGATTAAGGGGACTCCACCAGCCTTCTGCGCAACTGACGCACCAGCTGTGGTCTCTTCCCTACTTCACTTCCGGCTTACCAACTTCTCAGTAGGCTCCTCTTCTTCTTCTTCATCTTCGTCATCAACCGCGATGGAAGAGGGAGTAGCACCAGTATCTGGGTTTCGAGAACTCGCGCTACCTGAACTCTTCGACCCAGCGGCGCCACCCTTCTTCTCGCCTATGTGCGATAAACCTTCAAGTGAGTCACTAATAATAATGTAATCCTCCAAATTACTCTGACGAAAGCGTAGAGTACCTTTATCAGCAGCACCGGCAGTCGCGCGGCTACTCCCGCCTTTCTTGCTGGTCACTTCAGCATCCAGGGTAATAACCTTCTTCCGTTTATTGGGTTTCTTCTTCTTTTCTTCAGGGTCAATCCCCAGGTCTCGCAACACACCTGCAAAGATGTTAGACCACGAACTTAGCTCCCCATTTGAAGACCCTACAGACTCCTCGCTGGAAAGATAGAGGACCTCTTTCCCAGCAGAAGTCATAGCTCGCAAGGGCCTGGGGTTAGGTATATGCGCACCCTCAGTCGCGATAGGCGGATTGGCAAAAGCTCTAGCCACGGGGTACATAAAGTGACTTCTAATCGCGCCATACCAATATTGCTCATCTGCTTCCAGCGGGCGCACGCCCATAGACCAACCAAAAGTGGGGAAAGCAGCTTGGTAAAGGCGTGCCTCTACATTCAAAGTTCAACAGTTGAGTACAACGAAAGTAAACAGAAATGATCAAAGAGACAACTAACCTCTACCCTGAAACTTCAAAACCGGAACTTCTTCACTATCAGCTGGCCATTGATCACTCATCCGCGCCGCAACAAGGACGTTTTCACCAAAAAATCGGTTAGGTGTGGCAGTGAGCTTCACATACCAATCCTCTTTCTTAGGTATCGGCAACTCCTCCTTCTCGATCACGTCTGGCGCACGGAAGGTCATAGCAATTGGGATAACTTCCTCTCGAATGAAGAAAAATTTTTGTTTCCAGTCATGGAAAATCTTGGGTGGGTTCAGAAGTATCTTCTTGGCAGGCCCTCGGTTGCCAAAAGAATAGAAGCCCATGTTCCTGATCAGCTGATAGAACGCCCTAAACCTTTCCACCGTCGGCTCTATATCGTGGGATCGGCATAGAAATTCGAAGTGTCACACCCTCACCATTCCAGGTGGACTCATATGAGAAATGTGGAACCCATAATACTGAAGTATATGGGGCATAAATTCCGTCGCCGGCAACCGGAAGTTGCCCTGTAAGAAGAAGTCTTCGAAAAGGGTAATATACGCCGGCGGTGCATCGGCGGCCGTCTGATTTTGGCCGGGGTATCGAGCATCCCATTCCGGTGGAAACCGGAACCCTCGTGTAATCTGTTCGATTAGCCCTAAGTCCCATTTGAGGACATGGACGGGACCTTCTTCACCTGGGTTTTCTTCTTGAAGATGTTCTTCAGCCATGGATACTCAACCAGCAAGTTCGAATATTCTGGAAAACTTGAAGATCTGCTAAAGATCTTGAAGATCTGCTACTGAAAGTTTGAAGATTTGGAGACTTGAAGAAGAAATAGAGAGAAAAGATAGCAACAGTAGAAGAGATAATGATCTTCTCACCCCTCATCGGATATATATACCCATCGCATTTAATGCGATGGGTAAACGTGTCGGATTCACCGCGCGCGTAGCCT